>WYDI02010330.1:0-20596 GCA_009867235.2 Psittacus erithacus | reverse complement strand
TTCCAGTGCCTCACCACCCTTACAGTAAAGAACTTCCTCCTTATATCCAATCTAAACTTCCTCTGTTTAAGTTTTAATCTGTTACCCCTTGTCCTATCACTACAGGATATATCCGTGCACTTTGTCTGACCCACAGACTTTGTGTCATCTAAGTTTATTAGTCCCACTTTCTATAGCACTACAGGCCTTGCCTTCTTCTTTTGGTCTGATTGGGAAGAGACTCCTGCCCAGCATCTGAGCCAGGAGCCTACTTTTTTTTCCTGATTGATGTTGCCTGGGCAACCAGACTTTCCAGCAAAGAGAGGAGCAATATATGTGTGCACTTGCCTTTTTCTTGTGCTATCTGTTTATATTGTTTTATTCTAATGTTGGTCCCCATCAGTGATGAAGCCTGTGCATGTGACTCACAAAGAATGCTGTAAATATATTGTTTCTGTAAGCAACTGACCTTCTTACTGAGTTTCTGCCTCCTCTTCCCTGGGATGTATAGGCAACAGGTGAACTACAACTGAAACAACCCTAAAGCCCGCATCACAGTCCCAGACTAGGATGCTGCAGCACCTGGTGAGGTGGAGGCAGCAGCAGAGCTGCGATTAGGAGCTCAGGCGTGAGCTGGCCAGAGGCTGCAGGGCACGGGTGAGAGGCTATGGCCGAAATATCTGTGGTGAGGGTTTTTTTATACATCAGCCACTATATGTCGCCGTGGCTTTCTCCACCCTGAGCAAGAAACTGAAATTGAAAGGCAGCGTAAGAAAACAAGCTGGCTAATGAAGTCCAATTACAAACCATCAGCATAAGCAGCAAAAACAAAATTGTACCAAGGAGTAAAGTTACAATGAGACTTTTCTAGCAAAGTCCCGAGGATCAGCATAGCAAGAGCAAAATACACTCAATTCAGGAGCGTGGTTGGGCTGGAAGTCGGTTCATGAGGAGGCCTGGAGATGAACAGAAGGCATGGGATAGCAGAAATTAGGGCCGCTGCTCAGCTGAGTCCTCAGATGACTCTTCCCACCTTTTCCTGAGGGCCGAACAGCACATGCATAAGGAGTGGGTTGTTTTTGATGAGTCTTCACAAAACTGATCTCTGCTTCATAGTTCTGAAGAAAATATTGTGTTCAGGTGGAAAACATTATTCCTTGAGGAGAAAAAAATGTTTCTCTGGAAGACATAAAACCAACAAACACCCATCTTTTGTATGTGCAGGGCACTGCTGCAGCCTGACAAAAGGATGATGAGTTTGACAAATACAGCCAGTGTTCTCTAGCTGCTTAATCAGCTGCAGCGTTTCAGTCACACAGACAGAGATCAGAAAGCAGAGGCTTCCTCACAGCAGCCTTTTATGCCTAGCCTGGTCAATCCAGCACCAGTGGAATAGGTGCTGGGGCATGCTGCCTGCTGGCATGTGGAGCCAGTCTGGACCTGCACACCATGTCATGGTGTGCAGGCTTTTCACCAGTGTAAGCTACCTTATCTCGTGTCCCCATTTAGGCATACTTCTCACACCCCAGCATTAATGAGAGAAAACTACATGCACAGCCAGCACATACACATGTAGCTTTGAATCCACCCACTATACATACACACTCCCCACTAAATACACACATTAGACATATATATATTGACACAGCAGATCAGATACAAACACATTAACACATAAGCAGGCACAAGTAGAGTGCGGATCCAAAAGCACCGCTTCTTGGGGCATTTCCCATCAAGCTATATTCTGCTTCCAGGCACCTGGCCCAAATCATGCTGCATTTTCCAGCAGTGACAGGTTGTAACCTGGGGCAGAGGGGAGCAGGGACTGTGAAAATGACTCACTGAGATCACATGTGATAACACATGATGAGCACAGCCACTGTAGAATGAGAAAGAAGGGGATGTGAAGGGTGCTCTAAACCACTGCACGCTGCTCCTGTGCTGAGATCCAGGCAAAGCAGATGAGGAAAGCTGAGATTAAGCCCATCTTTTGGCAGGGCTGCCTCATGCAGCCAATCCACTCTGCATTGCGGGCAGGATCAGCCATTGCAAAGGGGGCAGGAGGGAGCTGGCATGCAGCCTTTTCATCCTACCCCAGCAGTTCTGCCCTGCTCTGGAAGTGGGGTGCCAGGGTGGGCTTCTCCCCTAAGCTACAGATTCTTCAGGGAAGATCCTGCATTTCCTGCTTCATGCTCTCTGTGTCTTTCCCAGCCTTCTTCCTCACCCTCCAGTGACATCACCCTGCTCACACAAACCCATCTGGTTCTTGCATTGTTCCTTCTGGGTGCTCCACAGACACTGTCCTCCCACAGGATTATTCCTGCACCCTTTCACGACTCACTTCCACTCCTACACACACATGTATCTGCTTGCCTGTGGCCCTCCTCATCTGTTTGAAAACCAGGGTGATTGCATCCAGCTAGCCTAGCTGCACAAGGATGCTGCGTACACAGTTGCTCAGGTGTGTTTCTGAAGCAGGTTGTGGGGCCTGTATTACACGTGCATTTCTATATAAAATGTTCATATTTGAATAACTTTATGTTCTGATACATAAACAGATATATAATGTGTGCTGTTGCATACCTGTCTGAATACTAGCATGTCTGTGGTTACCAGTGTCTGAATTCATGATATTAAGATGTGTACGTGTGTATTAATTTATGTCCATACATATATATTTATGTTCTTTTATTTCTGAGCATACATTTAAATAAACCATAGCAATTTGCACACATGCTACTTTGCATGTACAAAGGTATGTACATATGCAGGTGTTTGTATCAGGGTATACACAATATATAGCTGCATTTTTGCATATCTGTGCTTGCATGCATTCATGTACCTAGTATATTTGTTTATATGTATGCATTTCTGTGTACAAGTATTCACCTGTTCCCTACATGAAAGCCTGTATTTTTATTGTTCTTCCTACTGGACACAGTTTGCTTTTATTTTTGTTGATGTGAATGCTAATGCAAATGTGAAAGTTAATGTTTGATTTTGGACAAAGTAAAATCCTACACGGAAACTTCTGTAGGTAATGAAGGAGGGGTTTCTTCTTAGTATTTTGTTGTGCAAAAAAGTTCACTCTTTGCAGCGATAAAGTCTCAAAACCCGGAAAAAGAGGGAACTTGAACAGTAGAGATAAGAGTTTTGCTGAAAGCATTAAGAAACTTCGTACTACTGACCAAATCCTCTAAAGGTGCTTTTCCAACAAGATGTGAAGGACAATGCTTTTGATATTTTATGTCACCATTTGCATTGTTAGTCCAGTGAGAGTCCTCCCCCCAAAGCACTGGTCTGAAACAGCTCTCACTGCAGCCCTGTTTCTCGGTGAGGATCAGAACAGCTCTTGAGAGCTCAAGGACTCCTTCAAGAATAGGCTTAGAGGCAGAGATGGTTCAAATATCTTCAGTACTGAGACATGACAGACCTGCACTCCCCAGAGACAACACACATTGTGGGGCAGCTGGGAGGAAACAGGCTCTGCACTGCCCTTTTGGTCTGTGATAGTAACAGGTTCATAAAGCATCTACACCACTTGTTCCAACGGGAGCTTCACTCTTGAACGCATTTCTTCAAGGTAGTTGGGCGGATTGTACAGGTATGTACTGCACAGAAAACACCATCACAGTTGGCTCCAGCCCTGTTGTGTTCTGCCTGAGCAGACAGGCAGGGGACAATGGGGATGTGCTGTCCATTCCATGTCTCCAGGTAGGGCTGAGGTGGTGTTCACAGGGGAAGGCATCACACATCTTTCCAGGAGGGAAAGCGCTTGGCCACAGGCCAGTGCTTCTGCACAGATTTGTTCCAGTTTAATTGACCAGGTGGGAACAGGGTGCACTTTGTTTGAAAGAGATTATACTCCTGAATTAGCTCTCCTGCCAAGTCTGTTATCGCTCTGCAAACAATGTGAGTATGGGGAAATGGACCTGGGAAAGCAGAGACTAGATGTAGAAGGAAGAGTGTAGATTCCTCTGTTGATGACACAGATAAGTAGAGCTGGCCATTCCCCAGCTCAGCAATTAAACTAAAGAAATGAGATGGCAGGTCTAGGATAGCAAGGAGCCACAATACGGGGACTAGATGCTGGCCAGTCCTTTAACCCTGGCAACCGACAGAGCTACAACAGCAATAATAAGGGGACAGATGGAAGGGAAAACCACCCACAGGGGAAGACAAGGATCCACCCAGTCTTTAAACCTAAGCTCTTCAGCCAGTGGTCTTCTTCCCACAAAGCAGCACATTAAAACATGAGTAGTTCCCCTTCTGTACAGCTCTGCCCTACGCAGGGCCAGGCATCATGTCTGTATCCACTGGCTGGGTGTCTTGGTTTAGCATGTCACATAACCCTCCTCTAGCCAGCTCTTGGCATCTCCTGTATTTGTGCTTTTTCCTTGCCAGGCCATCTGTCCTATTTTTTTCCTTCTTTCTCTTTCTCCAAGTCTCCTTCCATTTCCTTGATGTTTCTACATCTGTCCTTTTCCCTACTGCTCTGCCTGTTTCCAAGCTATGTACATCTTTCTGTACACTCCCCCTTTGACATACATTGCCTCTTTGATCTGCTACTCATCCATAGCTCCTCCTTTCCCTGGCTGCTCTGCCTCTCATCACTCCTTCCCCGTCATTTTTCAGTGCCTGTGCACTGTACTTCTACTAGCCTCTGCAGCTGTGATCCCTCACTTTCACCTCATAGTCCCTTGGAAAAGGATGCTATGGTCACCACAGGGTTAAAAGTGTGAGTAGGAGTGAGGAGCTGCCCTTCTCTGTCCTTGATTAGTGCCATCAGCCTTTTGGGAGACAGGAGATGGACAGAGGGAGCTGGGCTGCATCCTCACGTCTCTCACGTCCTCAGCATGCAGGATGAGTGCAGCAGTCCTGCTCTCAGCAGTGCTAGTGCCAGGCAGGAGGGAGCCAGGTAAAGCAGGCAGTACCACATCTGGAAGCGTCAGAAACATGAGGATCAAAGGGGATTGATATGGTGAGCAACAGCACCTTTTTAGATAGCTCAAGCATATTCAGTGTCACTGTCCTTGTGCTCAGACATTCTGCGGTCCTGGGTCCTGCACACGGCTCATGTCTTCCTCCAGGCTGCAATAAGGCTCCTTGTCCTTCCCTTCCCACAGTATACCTGAGTCCCTCTTAGTAATCCTCACTCCTGACCCACCTACTCACACATACATATGTGCATATCTCAGATCCCCAAGCAGCTGAATTTCTAAAGAAGTGAATACCCCACAGCAGTCAGTCTGACAGACATCCTCCCTGGAAAACTTGGGAGCTTTCCCTTGGCAGTGGAGAGAGCGAAGAGCTAGACGTAACAGAATGAGATCTTCCAGAAGCAGGAGCAAGGAACAGACATCTCTTGAGACATCCACACCCCCTCCACTCGGAAACACAGCGGGAGAATTTAGGCGGCAGAAATAAAAGAAATGGCCAAGCCCAAGAAGACTTTGCTGAGTGAGATAGAGCACGGGAATTTAGGTGTGATGTCAGGGACTATGCCTTTGAGTCAAATGTCCCCAGCTGAAGGACTGCTGGGTTACTCCTGCTGCTGGTACACACAGCTGGAACTGACACAGAATAGAGCATTATCTTGTCAGATCCTCAGCCTTCAGGGGATTGCAGAAAAACACATCAGGTGCTCCAAAACATGTTGCAAATGGCACAACCCCCCCGCACACGAGGTGTGAATGCATACACACCACTTCTGCAGCACTGCAGGATCTGGACACCTCACAGCCTTGATTTTTCACAGCACCCCACTGAAAGGAGGAGAAAGCCTTTTTCAGATGCAGAACTGAGACAAAGAAAGACTAAAAGTAGATCTGAGACTGAGATGCCACAACGCTGAGCACTGCAGCATAAACACTTTCTCAGTCCCTTAAATGGAAACCAAAAGCCTGGAAGGACAGATTAATACTGCTACTATGGATCCAAAAAGCTAGCCCCCAGGGGAGCTGCAATACAAAACAGCACATAGGAAAGCAGTGAAGCCCAGAACTGGCAATTCTTAGGTCCTCCAGTTGCCTCCAGTGGTGAGAAAGGCTTCCTGTAAAGGCGTTTGTACAAAAACACACAAAGCACCACTGCATTTCATGCCATGTCTGATCCAGTGTGGATGCAAACAGTATTTTCAGATATAAAGCAATGAAAAAATTCACATCCAGTATATGACAGTCACCAATAGTGTTTTTTTGAGAGCATGTTTTTAAGTGCAGTTGACTAAATTCTGCCCATATTCCACTTTAGATTCATATGCTCCTGTACTGAAGTCTGCACTACCTCTTTGTAGAACAAGTGGCTGAACAAAGGGCGCACAAACCAAGAGAGACATTGCTGTGGGCCTGAGAACCTCTCTTAAGATAGGAGGTTGTGTGCATAGTAGTGGTGGAATACAGCCGGACAGATCTACTTCTTAACTGCATCCAGTGTCCTGCCATGACAGCCACTCTATCACTCCTTTTCTCCAACTTTAACTCCCATCTGGTTTTCCTCTAATGGTAGCACATGGCTGAGACAGAAAAATGGAAAAAAGAGATGAAGAAGAATGGAAGCAAAAAAAAAGAAGGGAAGGAAATACCTGTCTTTAAGAAAATGATCCTTCAGGTCAGGGAAAAAGAAGTGAGAGAAAACCAAGATGCAGGTTAAGACAATGGAAGAAAGGTGCAAAAGAAATACATGTGGAAGAAAGGACAGGGATGTAATAAAAACAAAGAAAAAGGTAAACAGAACCAGAGACAGCTGAGAGAGAAATACATCTCTTTCTGGTAGGTGATATTCTTCCAACTTTCAGAAAGTAACTGGCTACAAGTTGCATGACAGTGTAAGGGAAGGATGTTCTTGCAGCATTTTTGTGTGAAGCAATTAGTGCAGCACTGAGCAATGGGGGCAGAAAACATGCAGCATTCCTCCACTGCCTGCAGAAGGATTACCTTTTCAAAGCAAAGCCCACTACTTCAGTGACTCACTAATTTTCAGGTCTTCAAAGTTTATCTTGGTCAAAAAATAACTCCTGCACTATCCCTGATGCTAAGTGCAGGCTCTGTGCAGCTCTTTGTGTCACAAAGGTGGAAAGGACCACAACCGTTCAGCCTAACCTATGCCAAAAGTTCAGGTTTCCCTGGGAATTTGGGATCCTGAGCCAAATCACCTTTAATGGGTTCACAGATTTATCAGATAACACATTCTTCAACCTTTCAGAAGAATCACTGGATCAGAGACAGAGAAGACAATGCACTAGTCACATGAGACACTAAATCCTGAACTGACCTAAAAATGCAGTGAAGCTCAAAACTCCATAAATAACATTTATCTGCAACTGATTCTTCATCAAGTGTTGATGCAAGATTTCTGGGAACACCTTAAACTGTGGGGTGAAATGTAAACCACGTGTCTGACCACTGCTGCCATTATCTGATGTTCAGATATGTATGAATAGATGTTCATACAGCAGACCCAAGCCTCCCTGAATCCTAACCAATTCTGTGCCAGGCTCAGTGTAAGATCTGGAATCACCTCCCCATGGCAGCCACTCCCCCGGTTCTTCCAGAGTTTACTCCACAGAGCTCAGAGTACTGCAGAAACCCACAAATGAAACTACTGATGACATGATCTTCAGAGCCTGGAGCCAGCTCTCTGAATCCATATAATAATATGGATTATTAATAGGACTAATTAGTCCTCTTAAAGGGTCCATCTTAAATCAGGATGACACTGTATGTATATAATCAATAAGAGATAGCCATGTCCTGAAGATCTATCTCAAGGCCTACATACATAAGGGAAAAGAATCAGTAGTAACTCTGTTTTGCTGATATGGGAACCAAGCATGTAGTGATTACATAGTTTGGCCCAAGAGAAAATCTGTGATGAAGTGTAAATCAAACCATAATATCCAGCAACCCAGACCAGTGCTTCACCGGCCAGGCAATCCACAGTCTTCCTCTGGACTCAAAGCAGACACCATGACACAGGCGGTTGCTGGGTCTTCTAAACAGAGCCACTGCGGATGCTGTAAGTTCAATGTGGTTCATGTTCATCCTAGATTTCATGCTCCTTTACTTACTTGAAGCCTCTGGCACCAAAGAATAATTTGCTAGGAAGCAATAAAATGTCGTTATGGATCATAAACCCTCACTTGCCTGCTGGGAATGTGCACAGCCGATGCTATCAGGGAAACCTATACATATCAGATTCTGTCCATCTAGCCCAGGCCAGAAACAAGCAAATTCCCTTTAGAGTCGCACTCCAACTTTTTGTGCTTAGATGACTGGGAAACTGATGTTCCAGCAGGACACTCTTCCTAAACTAGGAAGAAAACCAAAGGCACCCACTGGTTGGTGTTATGCACCAAAAGAAACTGGGGTACAGCCGTGGGGATATTCCCGCACAGAACATGAAAGCATTGTTGTGGCTGCTTGCGTTAATTTTCACTGAGAGGAATAAGAGCTCCTCAGAACTGTGACATTCACTGTTCCTGAGCTGTTGTTGACAGGAGACAATCTGATTAAAGAGAGGACCACCGAAGAATCCATATCAAAAATGCAACCTACCCTTTCAGACCTATAGCGGGCTCTCCACACTGGAGGATTCGAAAGGCTAAACCAATCCGTGGTGGCTTGCAGTGCAGTAAAAGACCTGCCTAGACTGCAGTCACACAGAATACACGTGGCATGGTCAAACACCACACATCTTTTCCTGTCTCTAATTTTGGCTCCCTAATCTCCCAATATCTGGACCCGCTGCAAACTGCTGCGGTGCAGCAGGTTTATACATGTTCAGCATGCTCTGCCAGGCAGCGGGCGTGGATGTTGAATCTGCCCAGCCCCTTCCGCTGGTCAGTTTTCAAGGTGCCCAGAAGACCACAGGGAGGTCAGTTTGTGTTGGCTGACAAACACACCCGGCTCTCGGGCAATAAACCGTGCCCATGTTTCCGAGCAGATACCAGCCTTTCCAGTTCCACTCTGCTTTCCTTCCCCTGCCACAGGCTCAGCTCGTGGGCAGTCATGTTCCAACTTCCAGTGAACCAGTGACGGTGTTTGAGATACCTCAGTGGGATAACTCTACAGGCAGAGTCCCTGATATGGGGACATTTTCTCTTCTAAATTCCCATTTAAGGCTGGCTTGTAAGGCAGATAAGCTATTCCTGCTGCTCCATGGCAAGTTACCTTCCTCTTCTGTTGCTTCTGTACCATTTTCTGCCATCCTTTAAGCATAGAGGCATAACCAGAATAGGAGCAAGTGCACACATACACAGGAGTTGGGCATTTGTGGCAGTAGGATTAGGACACATGGAGCAGATATGGATTTTATCCATGCAGGGAGGACCTTATAAATGCCCTGACTTCACTCTGGCTCTTCCCTAGCAGGAAAGATGCTGCAAATTCTGGCAAAAATCAATGGCATTCAAGTATCGTGTTCCCCTCACTCTTGTGTTCCGTGTATCCCCACCTTGCCTGCAGCTTTGGAACACCACCAGAGATGCCCCTCTTCGTGACCCACCACTTGCAATCTGTCAGCCTCCACCAATGTGAAATTAAGATGGACCCACAGCATGTCGAGTGACAGCAAATCTAACTCCCTTTCAAAAAGAACAGGAGAATGTATGTCATCTATCCCACCCACTGCATGAATCGCACAAACACAAGCTAGTACAGCCTGAAAAACTGGGTAGAGCTTAAACACAGCAATCCAACAGACAAGCCTGTGTATGTTCACCCCATATGTCAATCCCTACCTTACAACAGCACTTCCACAAGCCTCTTTCCTTTGGGGCTCCCTCTACCTGCAGCATCCCTCAGTTGCACACCCGGGTAATCCTTGTGGAGGACTTCTGCTACCATTTGAAGTCTTTGCCCTCGCCCCGTGCCCTATGACACTTTCTTCAGCTGCCTCCCTAATTCTCTGACATGTAATTACACTCCACTTTCCTCAGGGCAACACCACCCGCTCTGGAGACTCTGATACTGGTGTCCCCCCCAGGGCTTCCAGCCTCAACTGACCTGGCTTGATCTCCATCCTCCACACAGCCTGCCAGTCTCACCTGCCTTCACTGAGGAACTCAGGCAGGCAAAAGGCAGCATAACAAAAGGAGGAGCCACATCTGGATCAGAATGTTAGCTGTGCTGTCTGCAGGACTCCACAACCCTCTGCTCCTAGATTTTCTTTCATTCTAAAGAACAGAGGGGCTGATGTCTTTATACTTGCTCCCTATGAAAGCCATTGGCTGCCCAGCCGCAAATACTGTCCAAACAGGACTGTTTGTCCTGGTGAATGGAAGCCCAAGGGAACTGGTATTATGGCTGCACTGGAGACAGTAAACCAGACTCCGGCACTGCTGGGTCTCAGATCCTATCCAAGATCAGACCTTCAGGGTGTCCCCTCCTTTCCCCTTTCACTTGTTCATTACTTCCTTTACCCTCACCTATGATCTCCTTCTTCCCCTCTCAACTCCAAAAGGCTGGAAAAAAAGGTGTTCCAAGGGGATATCACTGTCACAGCAAGAGCCAGCATGCCAGCACCCACCCAAGACCAGTGATCCTGGACAGATGTGGGTCTGCAACATCTGCAAGGTCCTTGTCTTTGTTGTCCTTTCCTTGCACCCCATAGGGGCTGGAAAGACAAAGACACAAACTCTGCAGGTCCATGAGCAGCCTGCAGCAGCTCCCTGGTGTCTCTGGGCTTGCCACAGGGCACGGCGCAATCCCTCTCACCTCACCAGCTCATCTGTTTCTAGGAAGCTTGGAAATGATACAAAGGCACTTCCTTCCCTTTAAACCTTGATGGCTGTCTTCCATTCACAGGTGTCCTCACTTGCTCCATCTGGGACAAGGGTTCTGCCTTTAGGTATACAACAACTTAAGGTATAGAACAACTTTAGGTATACAACAACTTTAAGTATACAGCAACTTAAGGATTACTCTGGCTCATGATTTTGGCAAAAGGCTGACACTTTTCCTTCTTTCAGACAAGGAGTGTCTGAATCTGTGACCATGCTAAAACATCCTGAGCTCTCCCAGCGATGCTTCGTTTGACTCTGTCATGGGCCACATGAGCACAGAAACTGTTTGTCATTCTTCTGCTGTGCATTGGATCATTTTAGGCTTTTTATCTGCATTTGATAAAGTGTAGGTCACAAATGGGCAGCTTTTCAGAAGTGTAAACAAATTCATCTTGTAGTTTTTCATGTGAGTCATCTCGTCTTAGATCTGTTACAAAAAATCTCTTATCAGCCTGTTTCACAAAGTATGGTTATTTTGATAGTTACATGAACCATTTCTGGTGTGTGTTGCTTCAGAGTTCTGTGCTTTCTTTCCTGACTAAAAATGGGTTTGGAAGCAGGGTTCTTATTACTGATTAAGGTCATTTTTATTCTCTACGAAAACAGATGCAGGGACAGCCATAGCAGAATAACGATCCCACTGAGATGAACACTGGTTTATTTCCCCTCGTAAATAAGTATGGCTAGATTCAATGACAACACGAGCCATTGTAGCCAGTAAGGCCTTAGAACAAGGGAATCTTCTTGGGCACCTTAGTATCTCTCCAGACAAAGTCAGCCTTCATACATCATTAACTCTTCAATCAGGACACTGTGTCAAAGACAGCACGGAGAAACTACCACAGCAGCAGCACCTGATATTCCCATAGTTTACAAAGGTCAGAGTTATTTAATGCCCATGCCCTATGACAAGGGTAAGTCATGCCAGACCTGGAAATAGACTTCAAGCTTTCTCATTCTGTAATCCCATTATCACCTGTTCCCCACCTCCACAGCAGCAGGAATCCCTGGCCCTTCTTATGTTCTCTCCTACATCAGCATCTCTGCTGCCAAAGCTCTGAGACAGGTAATGTGATGGGAATGTGCAACAGGATCCCCCAGCCTTCCCTTCTCACACATCTGCCCTGTACTTACTGTCCCCTTTCACCCCCAGGCTTCTGTGCTATGCTCTGTACCCAGCATTGCCCATTTCCTGCAAATCCTCTCTTGCACATTACACATCCCCCTTGCCTTTGCAACACTGACCTTCTGCATCATCTCCTCTCCATCATCTTTCTCCACTCCAGACTCATTTTTTCCAACGTCTACCACCTCCTCTCTTTTTTGGGCTTAACCACTGAATTGAAGGTGTGATGTTAGCCACAAAGGATAATCTGGTCATTTAATCAACTGAATATGGACACAGCAGACTGGCTTTAAGTCATGTTAACTGGATCAAGTTAGAATCTAAGAGGTGTACACTAACTCCTCATTGAAGCTAGAAATCTGTGTTTCTTTAAGTATCTCTCAGTTTTTATCAGTTTCTGACATGCTTTCCAGAAGTCTCTCAGGGCTTTTTCTGCTCATCATCTTTTGGAACCTGTCTCTTTTTCCTCCCTTTCTGCCCTAAAGAGGATCCTTTACACAATGTCTTCATGACCTTAAACAGGGCACAAGTCTTGCTTTTCCCTTCAGACTCAGCTACCCACAAGGTGTTTTTTTAACCCACTCTCAGGTGAATCACATGACTTTTCTCATTTAGCTGCTTCCCTTTTGCATGTGTTTAATATGTACTTGCTTCTCACTCCAGGTTTATTGCTCCTGCCTCTAATTCAAAGACAATATTTTTTTAATAGAAGAACAAAGAACTTATTTTCCGCCTTAGATATGGATAAGGTGAGGCCAGGATCCCGGAGGACCTTTGCTGATCATACAGGGAAGCAGAGAGGGCACAGAAGGGAGACTAGAATACAAGGCTGGAATGAAAGCATGAAGGCAAAAGGTTACAGATAGGGCTGAATAACAGTTAACATCAGGAACAATGAGGAGGCCTGATCCCACCTTCCCAGGGGTGCACTTTGGTATCCAGGACAAGGCAGGTGGTGTCAAAATCCGGATTGCATAATGGGAGCCAACCCACTTCAGCACTCCCCTCTGCCGGCCAGAGCCCGCGGACACGGGACAGGGAGAGCTGTGGTGGGGACAGGGCTCTCCCTTCTGCCCTGCAAGACAAGGGAACCACTATGATTGACAAACGTGTCTCTGTTAGCTGAACCACAGCGTTCTCGTTTGAGGTTGAGGATGGCTGAATTATTGAATCACAGAATCAAAGAATGGTTTGGGGTGGAAGAGACCTTAAAGCTCACCCAGTTCCAACCCCCTGCCATGGGCAGGGACACCTTCCACTAGACCAGGTTGCTCCAAGCCCTGTCCAACCTGGCCTTGAGCACTGCCAGGGATGGGATGGCCACATATTGGGGAACTTCAGCCAAAGTCTGGATATTTATTTTGTGTTCCTCATTCAAATTTAAGATCAATTAGTCTTTTACATCTTCAAATGCACACTAATATATTGCAACACTCTTGTCTCCTTATGACACCTAACCATTTCCTCCACTGGACTGGCTTTTCTTTCCTTGCTGCTGTTAAAAAGAGGATACAAGCTACAAGAAAATGATAAACAGGAAGCCTTAAAAGGCCAGACCACTTACAAAACAACACGTAGGCACACGTATCCATAAAGTATTGTGATAATGCAAAATAGCATGACAAAGTTTATTTAGCTGTATCCTTTTGCACTTAAAGAAATACTGATGTATGATCTTGTTTTAACAGGCATGAAGATCTTGGCCTGCTCTCCAGATGTGCACAGATCTGTAAAATTTCCTAGAGCTTTTCTGTTGACAATACAATATAGAAAGCAGTATTATTTGGCTATAGCAGAACTCTCGCTGCTTTGTTGCAGGGGATATGCAATGAACGTCATGTCTGTGGCATGTGTATTGAAGAGAGTTTCCTGATTTCCTTCCTGTGCCCTAGGACTGCTGGCTTACAGCCAAGTCTCATTTTTCCTAAGATTCACCAGCTCTAGATCTTTTTGAAACTTAAAATTCCCTTTGTCTTGGTTTTAGTTCCAAGTTTTAGACAGGTTTCCCCTGGGGTACTTAAATTCTGGTAAGCATTCCTTCCAACACATGCTCACTTCCCAAACCTCCCATCTGCACCCCATTCTCCTCTCTGATGCGCATCACAGAGCTTCCCAGCTGCCCTCCCAGTCATTCCACCCACTGCCTCTCCTCCCTCCAGCTCTCCCATCCACTCCCTCTTTTCCCTTCTCCATTTCCCTCACCAGTCTCCCTTCCTTTCCTCCTTCCTTTCTCTTTCTTTTCACATTCCCTGAATGACTGTAAGGCTGCCAGGACTAGGCAGATGAGCCGCCCCCTGTCTCTTGAACTAGCTAACTTAGCCACATTAGCTTTATTAGCTACATCAGCTGTGTGCGTTACAGGGAAACCCTCTTTTCAAGCTCACCTCCCCCATTCCTGGAAAAGAAGGCCATTTTTACGGATTCAGTTTCCAGCTGTGTGATGCTGTGTGCCCAGCCAGAGCAGACGGGAGGTGTTCGGGAGTACCCGAACAGTTATTTACGATGTAAAAATGCGCCCGTTGCCCCTGGAAACCGGCTCTCCCACTCGTCTCAGGCAGGAGTTGCTAAGCGATGCGCTTGTGCCCGGGGGCAGGGGGCTAAAGATGTGGCAGCACTTCTCTTAGGAGGGACCTGTTGCAACATAGAAGGGCAGGGACAGGCAGGACCGCTGCCGCTTCGTGGCAGAGGCTACGGAGATGATGACTGACTTATCTCAAAGTTTGACTGACAGCTATGCAGCCCTGCACCCCCATACACTGCTCCTCGGGGCACTCCCGAAGCCTGCTCGTCTACCTCGACGCCTGTCCTGAATTCACCCTCAGCTATTTTCGTTTCTGGGTCATCGAGAACACATCTGCAAGAGTCGGCAGCAGCTGACTGCAGAGCGGGCTGGCACATCCATGCTCCTCTTCATCAGCAACACACGCCACACAGCAGCGCTCCACCACTGCCCCCAATTTCACAGATCCCACCATATGCGTGCCTAATGACAAAAAAATCACGTCGGCTTGTTTTGTTCTCTTTTTCCTTTCCTTTTTGGTAGGCAGGCTGTGCAGACGCCCCGGCAAACCTTTCAGGCAGGAAAGCAGCAGGAATTGAGCAGTCGCTGCAGAATCCTGCCGCGCTCAGACGGATTTCTGTTGCCATCTCGTGGCAACTGAAGAGCACCTAGAAATGTAGAATAAATGTCAAGATCCTCGCCTCCGCTATAAAATCGGGATCGCTTTCCTCCATTTATTCCACAGGCGTTTACTCTGGCCACATCACAATTCTTTCACTGTAGAAGAGAGCGAGGGAGACCGTTAATGCTACTAGATTATTTACTTATTTATTATTTAATCCAGTCTAGATTTCAGATCATTCCTTGCATGGCAAGCTTTCTCCACGGATTTCAGTTCAACACAGGCAGTTTTCTTGACTATTCCATGTGCTGTAGTCAAGACACAGTCCTAGCCTCTGAAGCCTGCAGTTTAGCTCACCCTGAATTAAGAGATCCTCACTCTAGCACCTACAGCTGCTGAATGAATCATCCACAGCGGGTCAGTTAATGAATGTAAAATTACTGACCTTGCCTGCCTGTTGCAGAAATCACCTTATAGGATTGCACCCCTGTTTACCAAGGCACATACACACCACCAGCCAGCCTCAGATTTCCTCTCTATCTAGGCAAGGGCCCCATCACTGGCTTTGGGAAAGAGGCCTCATGGAAGACAGAGATCTCAGATGAGATGGTATGTTCTGACACATTCCTTTCAGGGGCACTATCGCAGCTTCTGCTGCAGCCCAGCTTAAAGTGCAGCGCAAGAGTTTCTGCAGGTGGCCACAAGTTCACCCTCGTGTTATCTCATTATCCTCTGGCAGAGAATTATTCCCTTTCCATTTAAGAAAGGCACCAAACCCAAAGACTGCATGGACAGTTCAGAAGTGGGGCATCCTGATGGCATTTGACTGTAGTCCTTTGGGTTTTGTTCTCGTCCATGCTTAGCTCCTTTTTGGAGCCCTAACTTTGTGTTTTCCCTCATGCCATCCTTGATCTTGCCCTGTTCCCTACGCCAGCCGGCTGGAAATACCCAACCTCATTTATGATCGTCTTGCACGAACTCCAGCAAACTGCCTTTACCAGTCAGGCACGCAGTCCCCTGTGAATTTCCAAGTCTGGTGTTCCCAGAGGCGGGGATGACTCATGACATCTTGTCACACCCAGTAACGCAGATGATGAAATCCCAGGAGCAGCCAGCCACACTCCAGCTCCGTGTGGATGTTCGTGCTCCTGACTCCTGCCTCTTAGGCCAGGAGCAGGTCTTCACTCACTCCAAACTATTTTGTGACAGTGATTATTTGGTTACACAACCACACTAGTAGATGAAACGGTGGCTTGAAGTGTTCCCCAGCACTGAAATACGATATTTAAAGTTTTATTGGCAGCCAACTAGCAATCTTCCAAACAGTTCTGTGCACGGTTTAGGAGTCAGCACATGGCAAGGAATGGTCCAGAAGTCAGTCTGCATGCAGCCAGCCTGTGCTGGTGGGCAAGAGAGTTTAACAGCATGGCTACTATATGCCCATTAGCCTCAGAACCAGGGAAGAGCTCTGTTTAATTTAGTACCGCAGAGTCAGCCTTTCTCTCTGCGTGGGCACTGAGCCAATTTATAGACACTTTGTTCACTTTTCATACTTCCCAATTACTTTTGGTTCTCTGCATGGTATCAAAATCATCTGGGGCAGGGACTAATGCAGTTTAAGTCCAAAGTTATCTTTCATTAGCATGACATGTAATGCTTGATTCACCATGATGGCTGAGACAAGTTTATTGATTTTTTTGTTTGTCTGCTTGGGGTTTTGTTTGGTTTGGTTTTGGTTTAAGTTGCATTGCCTTTTTGCATTACTTTGCCACAGAGTCATCCTTTACTACCCAACTCCCATTAATTCCAGTCACAAAGACTCCAATCAGAGCCAAAGCCAATGCTGCTTTGAAACAAAGCCAGGTTACTCTGAACACTAACATAGGATTCATGTGCTCCCAGAGCTTCTTCTTCAGATCCCCATGTTCTTTCTGAGCTGGAAAGGAGAGCTCACTTAAATCTCGCGCTGCCTATCAAGAACTGAAGAGGAGTACTGGGAAACAGAAGTACCTTTTTCATTGTATCCCTGAGCTACTCACTTGCATGTATCAGGTACCACTACAAAGCTACAGTTGGGAAAGCACAGATGTTCTAAATCCAATTGGAAACAAATGTAAGTCTTCCAGGTCAGAACCAATAATTTTGAGTATGTGGCTCCTCATCTTGCTGACAGTAATTCTTCCAGGGGCTGCAGGCTAACTTAGCTCCGAATATTTTGCATCATCACCAAGTACATGTCATAACTGCAGCAGCGCCATTTTAAGCAACCCAGAGCAGAACTGCTGGCTCATACTATTCTTAAGTAGGGCTAACTAAGGACAATTCACGTTAAGATTTCAAACCTTACAGATTGAACCAAGCCTACCGGTGTTCAGGGACTCAGCAAACATTTGCTACTAATTTGTTACCAATTTATCAAGTAATCTCTCTTCCTCACACAGACTCCTTAAACAGAAGACTGTATTTCAGGGACAGCAGCCATTCAGAAATCCTTTGAAATCCTTACACGAGCCTTTGTAAATTACTTCTTTTTGCCTTCTATTCATCCTTTGTCTCCCCAGATGTTTGAGACAAAAATATTTTGATTATGCACAGGAATGCAGTTATCCCAGTTCCTTCCCTGGACAGGTCACCTGATGCTGTCTGTTCCTATAAACCAATGACTTCAAAACATAATTAGCAATACTGTCAAAAAATCCTGCAAGTAATTAGGACCATGTCTGGCCAATGGGAACATTACTTGAAGGACTATGTTGTACTTTCCAGGATGGACTGATCAAAAAGCTCTGATAGTACAGGGAAGAAACTGAATTAAGTTTGATGGTTGTTTCCTTTTCCTGTTTCCACTCTACCACCTTAGGCTGAGTGGAAGTGTAGGACAGCAAATGGCTATGAAAGGAAACACAGGTCAACCCCGTTCTTCATCTCTGTATCTTCATTTTAAATTGAATTATGTTTCAGTGTGACTCATACACCTTTGGGACATCCTTCACTACAGTCTCTCGTGGGCATCAGTCACCTACCAGATAATTTGGTGTCCTCAGCCAGGATGCTAGCCTCACAACATCTCAACAGCTCGTGGGAGCATAACCCTAAGAAATACCCCTTTCCCAACTGTACCGTCATTGTGAACAGCGCAAGATACTTGTGGGAGCTACATAAATGTCCAGTTCTTTCTGAAAGCTAGTGAAGTATTTGGCTCTACCACTTCCTTCGGCAATGAATTTACCAGTGTTATCTCATGATCTGGAAAACCGTTTCCCCATTTTCACTCCTCAGTTTCATTGAATGGTCCCTTGTTCTCAGATTGTGATACAGGAAGAACAGAAGCTCCAAGTCTACTCTTCCTACTCCAGCAATTATTTTATAAATTATCTGTCCACTTTTATATTTCTCCTTTCCAAAATAGCAACCTCAATTTTTCCAGTCCCTGTCTCTGAGTCCTTACATGCATTAATAGCTCACGTCATCATTTCCTGAAGTCTCCTCTTTAAGGGCAGACGTCCACGTCCTCCCCAGAGCATTCAGGTAAGATTGTCCACACAACGGACATCACACAATGTGTGATGAAATCTCATGTCTACGATTAATGTAGAGTTAATTAAAACCTCAGAAGGAGTAACATCAGCCCTTGCCATTGCACTGTTGATATAGAATTTCAATTACTGTGTGCTGTCCAGACGCCTTCTCCGTTTAGGTCTGACCAAAGTATTCCAGAAACCTCTCTAATACAGCTACTCTGAGTAACTGTGTCTTCTGTAGAGGTTGTTGCTTCGCTGTTCACTTTTTTATCTCTTACCAGATGAACAATAAAGAAACACAACACAGGACACAGAATAAATCCTTAAGAGATTCTGCTTTTAACATTTTGCCATGAAAATTAATTGCTCAATTCCACCCTTGGCTTGCTGCTCATAGGACAGTTCTTGTTTAAAATCAGTTCTTCTCATCTTATACTGTAATGCTTAATGCTTGAAATTCTTACACATTTTTTGTTTGCACAATTTAGGGGAGGCCAATTTTGAAAGTCTCTACTTAGTTCTGGGTTTTTTTTCCTCCTGTTCAGCCTGACTTGGGCCACTTCATACATACTCAGTCTTAAACTAGTAGCATCCTTCCAATTAAAAGCTCCTTTCCCTACCTGTTGCATACCACCAGGAGTGTTTCTGGCCAGATCCCTTCCCAATCTCCATCTTCCTAGGCGAAGTTTTTAAGACCAAAGTCCTGGTGATAAGATCTTCATTCTCCAGAAAATTCTAGAGGCCATTCTTACACCTGTTTCAGTTTGAATTAATCATTACTGAGAATGAATAATCAGAATTATTAACAATATTCTATGCAAGATTTTTAAAATAGAAAATGCTCTTGATACTTTCCTGGATCCCATTTACCTTTTAGCAGTTCATTGTGTGTGAACAGCTAACACGTAAAAGTCCTTTTCCTCCTTCTCTTTCATGTCTAGTAACTGAGTTCCCAGGAGGAATAAATAAACGAATAAACAAATAAATAAATAAATGTGAGTCCCTATATTCATGGCACTAAATTTTGCATACCTGAATCTCATCCAAGATTTCATTTCATCCAAATCTCAGAGGTCTTTCAGTACTCATTTATAATATCCTATCATTCTGTCCTTGTGCCATGAGCAAATTTCATCCAAATGCTCTTCTTATTTATGCCAAGGCCATGAATTCAAATATGAAGCAAGATAAGGCCCCGAAGTGACCTACATTAGTAATCCCTTTTCCCTATCAGGATTCTGCCTTTGTGGAGAAGCCTCAAATGCCTTTTAAAAATCTAAATATATCAGATTAAATGTTTCTTTTATTAACATCTTTATTGACACATCCAGAAAACTGAGGAGGGGATTTATGAGATACTCTGTGCTTAAATAATTCATCTTGGTTATCACAGTCTTCCAGGTGCTTTGACACATTTTTAATTACCATTCTGACCAGCTTTCAAGAAACAGATAAAAACTTCACTATTCTATTTCCCTACTTCAACCCTAGCACCTCTTATTTAATTGCAGGTACAGTCTGTATTGTCTCTCCTGATGCTCTGGTACCACAGCATCTTTCTCTGAGAAATCATGTATTTCCAAACCCAAGAAACTCAGGTACCCAACTACTTCTCACTTGAAGTTCTCTGGAATTCTCGGAGGTACCCCATATTATGGTTTAAAATTATTGGTTTGATCCAACATTTCTCTTTACGAGAGCTCAGTCTCAAAAAGCTGCTTCATTATAAAAACCAGATTGTTCACAGGATAAGAATATAAAAGCCTCCTAAATCCTCAAACCTGAAGGTAGCTATAAAAAAGCAAACTCTTTCTTAATTGTTCCCTTAACCTCCCTTGAATCCAACACATCCTGTAATTTACTTGGTGGATAAAGAACTGGCTGGATGGCCACAAACAAATAGTTGTGGTCAATGGCTCAGTGTTCAGCTGGAGACCAGTAACGAGCGGTGTCCCTCAGGGATCGGTGGTGGGACCAGTCTTCTTCAGCATCTTTGTCGGTGACATGGACAGTGGGATTGAGTGTGCCCTCAGCAAGTTTGCCAATGACACCAAGCTGTGTGGTT
>WYDI02010329.1:9765-22071 GCA_009867235.2 Psittacus erithacus | reverse complement strand
CTGCCCATGGCAGGGGGGTTGGAACTGGATGATCTTAAGGTCCTTTCCAACCCTAACTATTCTATGATTCTATTCTAAAGCAACCCATGATATATTTATACATGCCGATTCAGATACAGAGACACATGAAACCTTTCCCTACTCTCTGCTGAGAGTAAGGGCTAATGACACATTCTGTTGATGTGCTTCCTGATGGTGAGGAGAAGACTCCTGGAATACTGCAGGGGAAGAACTACATCTGCTCAGGGCGTAGAAGGGGCCATTATGAATGCGGTTTCCTAATACTGTTGCAAAGACTGGCTTTGTTTTCGATTAAATTTAATCACAGTAAGGAACAAAGCAGGTTTCCTTAGGATGGGCAACATCTTCATCTCAGTCTTGGCACAAGAAACTGCAGTGTAGGCTGAATTTATCACCAGTTTCAACTGAGTTCAGCTAAGTTGTATCTGTTTTTCAAAAATGACAGCTGAGTGAAAACCCATTTTGCAGTATCACACACACACAAATAGTTTTGAAAAGCCTGAAGGTCAGATTTTTAACTTGGCAACTTGCAGAGGAAGGGCTGGGAGGCTGCATGCCTGGTCACATTCCTGTCGATTCCACATAATGAGAAGCAGTGACCTGAAACTTAAGGCAAATTTTTACTTAGACGAGAGTAACATCTTGATTATGGCCACTGAAAAATTACAGAAGTGCTCAAGTCCTTGGTAGAACAAGCAGTTTACCTTGTCTGTTTATGCCAGAGGCTGAAAAAAAGAACATGACCAGGAGGTATTAAGGGCTACCATACAAGGTAGACTGAAGAACAAGTATTCAAGGCCAACAGCATCTGCAGTAAGAATGCTCTGCTGTTGAGAGCATGAGTCCCGCAATAAGATAAGAGGACAGACAACTTGATAAATGGCATCATTAGGTGAAAGATAACATGACCAACAGCTCATGCCCCAATGTACTCAAATTCTTCTTCAAATTGTCCCAGCAATTTAATGGCACAAATGGATATTTGACTGACATGTTCACTACTTACTGTACACCACTTAAGCTTAAAAGGCAGTCAAATATGACACAACCTATCAGAAACCCAAAGGTACATGACAGTTTTCAGCTTGGATACTTGCAATAAATTTATATAGCAGATATCCAATTTGGTACAAGAGTGGTAGAGCAATCTCATCTTGTGCTTCACTGACAAACCATATTGACTCTGGGCAGCTCAGCATGCTTCTGTTTTCTATTTCATTGAAACAAGATCTTGACATAGTCTAGTCAAGGGATCATGATCTGTAGTAAAACCAAAGAACTCAGGAATCTAGAAACTGCATATGAATTTCAGAAACCCTTTGGCTCTTCAAAATTGCAGGTAGGAATATTTGGAAAGACAAGCCTGAGTGTTTGTGGTTATTAGATGAAGAGGAGCAAGAGGATGACAGAGAAGTGAAATTGCCAAGTGTTTTTATTTGGAATCAATAGATTGAAACCATTGTAAAGGAAAGGTGGCTGACACCACTTTCAAGGCAGTAATTGTAGTGTCTAATAGAGAATAGAAATAATTTCAGTGAAACTAAGCTCAAAAAGCAACACTCTTTAAGCAATGCACACCAAACTCAGAGTAGTTTTTCAAAGGTATCAAGTATTTGGAGTTGTAGATGGGTACATTCTCAAAAGTATCAAACTCCAGTTAGAAATCACTGGTAAGAGTGTGAATGATCAATTCTCCCAGAATCCCAGGCTTCAGACTTCCTCTGGAAACTTCTATGGAATATTTTTCTGCATTAGTCAGTACCTAAGTGACAATAGGCCTCTTTTTATTGTTCACAGAAGGGGGCAGGGGTGGGAAAGGGAGAATAAAGTCCAGATATTCACTCATCAGCAATAAGAAATAATTTAAATTCTGTTTAATGTACATGCCAGTAATGGCAATCAGCAAGCAGTAATACTAAATGTGTGGATTTCAGGAAGACAGGAAGACAGGAAGTTCTCCTGGCAGAAATGAAGATCACAAATGTTGAAAAGAATGACCTAAGGAGAACTGAGGTTTTAATTTTAAAATAAAAAGGACAGATTTAGCAAACAATAAACTTGCCTTTTGGATACCCTCAGGAGAGACTGAGGGAGAAAGAAACGGAGAGAGGGAGAGGGAGTGCCTCTGGTTAGCTTGCCATTAGCACAAAGGAAAACAACTGCAGGGCTTAGGGAGGATTTAGCTTTAACAAATGCTTATCACAAAGTCATGTCACTGCACGCTATTGTTCTGTATTTGGAATGAAATTAATTTCCAACTCCATATTAACCTTTTGGAGACCCTACTTGATGGAGAAATTTAATCCTTTGGATTCTGGTATGTCACCAGCAAAGGCCATTTCTAGATTTGGTGAGTTTGACAGCCTATTACCTGAAGAACACTTTATTAAAGGGGCAGAGGGTGTGGGGGGAGGAGAAAGGAAAATAGTTTTCCTTCCATAATGGGTAGCAGGTATTTCAGAGCACTCCGTATGTTGAATAAAATAGGTAAGAAAAAATAAAAGTGTAACTCCCAACTTTTTTAATTCCCATAGCATACTATTTCTCCTCTGTGCTATAATTAATCCACTGATACTGTGCCAGCATGCTTTCAGTTATGCATTAGTATAAACTTTTTGATGGAGAAAGTGTTTTCCAAACTATTGAAAAATATGTCTTCTGATGTGATTAAGAAAGACCATTCAGCTGGGTAACGGGAAACAATTCGTAGCCTTACAGTAAAGTAAGACAAAAGCAGTGATTTAGAGAGCTGTGAAAGCAGGAATTTCAGCACATGTGGGGAAGCCCATTTTCTGGTGTTTATTAGCATTAGTGCAACAATTGACTTTGTTGGTCTCTGCAGGGCTCTTCCCCTACTGCATTCCAGGAGCTGAGAGGAGCCCTCTGGAAGTCAGACAAAATCTGCTGTCGCTACCATATTAGGCATCAAACCAAGTAGCTAAAGACCCTGGCTGAGCAGAGATAAATCGACAGGGAACGCGTTTGCCTTCCAGCCAAATGAGAAAAGCAAAGTAAGTGAGGAGACAAAATAAATAATAATTAAAAACTAAATCCTAAGCAGCAGAACTGTCTGCTGCTTTATCTGTTTTTACTTTTATCATGCTGCCTACTGAAGTAGAGCTCAAAAGTAGATTCACAGATATAAGCAAACCCTGTTCCTTACATTTCTTTTTTGCTGCAGAGTGAAATAATCCCAAGATACATATCAGTGATCAGCTTCAAATGTTTTTAACACATTCTTTTTGGCTGGAAAGACACCATTATACTCTGGTGGAGGCAGTGTAAACTGTTCTCACTCAACTGACATAACCTTCAGTTTACAGCCAGCATGGCTCTTCCACCAAGATTTCCCATAGTCACAGATGTAGTCACTCTTTAACAAGGTGGTCAGCCTTGTAGTCCATAGGAAGTGTCTCCTGAAGTACAAGCTTTGCTAATGATTCAGCTCTCTGTGTGTGAGGGCAGAACACAGGACTTGCTAATACGTTTCCTTGTGTGTGCATGGATGTATTTGAGCAATCTTTATTAGAGAAGGTCTGTAAGATAACTAATCCATTATGCCATTGAAGAAAGGGTGCAATAAGATGCTGGTGTTCCAGATATGAGAAAGGACCACTGGGCTTTGGGGCCATGAATCACTCCTATACAGTGATGTGCCATATCCCCTCCTGCCCCTCAGCAGCCCACAGGGCAACAGCTCCGCCTCCTTTCACATGGCACAAGTACTCATCCCTCTGCATATCAGCACAATTAACAAAATCAAGGAATTGGTAAGGTTTGGGTTTCTGTTCTGAAATCCAGGTGAGCTTTGTTTCTAGCATCTGCTATTTCACAGAAAGAGTCTAGATAGTAAGAAAAAACAGGTAGATGGATACACTGTTGAGCAACAACAGTATTTCAGCCTTTGTAACCTTGCGTGTCACTTGTGATGGTTGCCTCTGGTTGCAATGGGTAGTGAACTGTCATATACAATGTTTTACTAACCCTCAGCCATTAGGCTCCCATGGTATCCCTTGTCTCACACAATCAAAATGAATGGGGTGATTCCCCCACAGAATTTAATTCAAAGGGGTATAAACATAGGAGCAGAAATCATATTTTGCCCATGGAAATACTATCACTTCTGCAAGGAGAGGTGGTTTGTGGAAGGTGGTAGACTAACAATATAAAAGAATATTGCAGTGTCTTTTATTTGTTCAGGAGAAGAAAATCAGTAGGATTCTGTCAACCAGCATGTTGTCTTTGTATAAAAATAAGCAATGGCTGAGGAAATGCAGAAATAGGATGGTAGTCATGGCTTTCTATAGCTTTTGAGACAAGAATAAAGCTGCAGTTGCCTAATTACATAGTGCTCACCCTCTAGCATACCAATTTCATTGTTATCTTTCCTCCTTTCTTGCTAAGGCATTGTAGTTGCATGCTGTTGTCAGCTCCAAACACAGTGATTTTCTGAAAGCTAGTCTTAACTATCCAAATATCTACAAACATATGAATATTAGCATATAAAAATTATGCATAATACAATTGAACTTGCATCAAGATACATCTATCAACACCCCCAAGTCAAGAGAAGGAAAAACAGGAGCTCACAAGTTGTGACACCAACCAGCAGTGGAGTCACATACTTTCACAGGGCATCACACCACTAAGCACTCATCACCAGTGGGGGCCTGGAAACTGGACCCTGGGAGTGCACTCTGGTGAAAGCTAAATTCAGACTGATTCACTCTAAAAGGCAATGTGGTGGCAACCCAGAGAATGCAACTGGGTAACAGCCTACAGCCATCTTGCTGCTAATTTGAGTTCATTTTTGGTTTTTTTAGCTGGAGGTTGCATCTTGGTTTCTCAGTTATGTTTGTGGCTGATAAGAAAAGACGATGTGCTGGATGGGAATTTAAGGGGAGTAGAAAGCAGTGGGGTTTGAAGCCTTGTTCCTTTCCATTCCATATGCTATCTATAGTACTGACTGAAAAGACACAAGCAGGGCAGAGTACAGAAGACCTAACTGCAGTAAGTTCACTAGATTTTCATTTGCAAGACAGTTACTACATATTTTATCACAGATACTGCTCAACCTACAGAGAAACATTGTTAATTCAGAGTTAGTGGCTAAGGAGTTTTGCTGCAATGTTTGCAGCAAAAGTTGCAAGTTGCAAAGAAGAACAGGGAAAAGATGTGAAAAGTATAGCTGCTGTACTGCTACAATTTTCTGTCAATTAACTTTTCCTCAAATTAGGTAGAATATAAACTCTGAGTCTTACTTGCAGACATTTGGTATCTTGATTAGAATTTCACAAAATAAAGACTTAAAGTGTCTTTAAAGCTTTAAAGTGAGCTCTGTTATATAAATTTGCCTACAACATGTTACGCGCTGCACAGCAGCATTTCAGATTCATTTTTTATAGCATCCCTCTCATTCTAACCACAGAAAATTCCAGACAGGGCTGTAAACTGATCCCAGGGATGCTTTTCAAAGGCTCTGCATTTTCCCCACTTCTCCTGGAATTACCAGCATCTTTGTCTCGTAAACTTTTGAACTTGGCATAAACACATCACAGCATGTTAAAGTATTATCCTTCACCCAACCCCAGACTGTGAAAATCCAGTAGCTTACCAAAAGATTTGATGTTTATTTAAAGAAATACCCATATATCCCGACTTTATATATTTTACTTTTTATAAGTAAAGAGGTGACTTTGCCAACCATTTCTAAAGGATTAAAAAGCCTGCTGTGTCATCTCATATATCTTCATTCAGTTTCTTATGCAGCCAGAGAGTACAAAGCCTGAAAAAGCCTTTTATCATTTGCAGTTATCGACTGGGCCAGAATACAGTATTAGGTACCTCAGAAACTTTTAGCTAAAACTTCTTTGCTTTGAAAAATGGCTGATCTCCAAAGTGAAGGAAAGCACACAGTCTAACTTCAAAAAGGTTGTTACTATTATCCAAACACATTTCAGGGAAAAATTTTTGGGGGCACTTTAAGTAACAACCCATTTCCTACTGCATTGCTACAACAGTCTGAAAGTTTTTGGATGTCCTAAAGTACTTTATACACCAGGATGAAAGATGCTCTGGGAGAGTTTTAGCTGCCTTCAATGACAAGGTCTTTTATTTAAGAAATACATATAGCAGAAGGCAAAGGTAATTTTTAAAAAACTGTTGCTTCAATGAGTGTGAAAGAGAGTGTTTTGTCCTGAGGCTCAAAGATGCACTTGATCTTAATGTTATGGGTTTCCAGCAAAATGCAGGCAGAATCCTTTTCTCCTGACAGCCTCCTGCAAGAGCATTGTGGCATTCACAAACTAGAAAGTCAGAGGTAAAGGCTGATATTAAACACTAGGTGCCAAGAACTCTGCAAAACAACCATATAAAACTGGTAACATATATATGTTCATATATATATATACACATATATAAATGTATCTTAAAAATCTTTCTACTTGCTTATGATTCCTGGGATTTGCTTTTTCATCTGTCTTCTCTTTCAGTATGGATGAGAATCTGGACCTTATTGTAAAGGCATCAGTCTGTTTACTGACCAGAGATAACCCATGAAGAACTCTGATATTCAAGCCAGCAACAAGCTCCTGTAAGTACTGGATCATTAGATAAGTGACACTGCAAAATCAACTGTATGCAAACTTTAGGAATATACACAGATGCCAATTCTTGTGATTTTATTGCAATCTCTGATATAGAATACACTTCTCAAAACCTTACGTTTTATCAAGCATAAAACGTTATCAAGAGAGACTATGCTATCAAGAGAGATTAACAGCTTGCATTTCAAATAAAAAATTAACTTCTCTAACCATCATGGCTAGAAATAAGTCTGAAAGTATAGAATCAAAAGCTTCAAATCAGGAATAATTTATTTATTGCTACTTAAAACATATTTATTTTTTAAGCCAAGAACAGAAGTTTGGGAATCTGGGTTTGGCAATATTGCTCCTGTCTTCTGCTTACTCTTAGTTCCCATTTCAACAACTGCCAACATGCAGTGCTAAAAGCCTTAAAAGCATTGTCAAGAAGGCCTTTTACTTGTCGTTTTCCTTGACATTTCTTTTGGGAAACTTTCAGAACTGAGTGAAGTCAGAATCAGTTAAAACAAAGTCTTGAAAAATTCTTGTTGGTGTCCTCCTCAGAGCTAGAATGGGGCATCGCTAACACACTGCACTGAGTAAACCACCAAAACAGATGTTGAAAAACAACCAGATCTGTACTGGCTGACTATCAGGTCAGCATGAACTCACCCACACAGGTGTTCTCACCACTTTGGTAAATATTTTTCTAACTACTGTAGCGTGCGTTACACTGTTTTTACTGTAGATTTACCACTAAATTTCCTATAGCCCCCTTCCATCTTCAAGTGTGATAGAAGGCTGCTTTCTCAATTATTATTTAGGTTCTCTCCTGGGGAGAAAATAAAGCAATTTAGAAGACTAATCAGACAAAAGTAGAGTTTTGAAGTGCTGGATGCAAAAACCCTCCCTGCAGCTCCCACAACAAAATAGCTGTGCCATATAACTCTCAGATGATGCCTGTTTATTTTGCTTTGCTTTGGTTTTGCAGAAAAATCAAACTTTCAGCTTTGGCAAGCATGAAAGAGGGTGGCAAGCAAGAGAAACAAATATAAGAGAGAGGACTGACACATGATGCGTGACTGATGGTTCCTCAGGCAGCTGGTCTCATGCAGTCATGAGGAGAGCAGTACCTGAGTTATGCTCTACCTCTGAATCACTCAAAAAGAATCTGTCCTCTGCTGCTTAGAGAGGGAGTTAAAGGGCAGGGGGCGGGGGGGGGGGAAGGGAAGGCTCTGCTTACAGCTTAACTATATCCTAAAGATTACTGACAAGTCTGGTATCCCTCATCCTGATGTGCAGCACTCATGGGACCTATGTATTTTATCACGCTCAATTAAAAACACCAGATTTCTTCTCTGGTTTGTTAATGTGGAATTAAAGACTTGGAACACTTTAACCACATTCTCCTGCTTACTCTTTATGTCCTGACTGTAGAAGGTAACTATCTTCTGTTTATAAAAACTGGATCCATCTCTTAAACAGACTGAGGGAGCAGTAAGTATCCAAGTCATCTTGATTCATAGCAGAAGACATCTGACTTCCATGAATAGTTGCCCATGACTACAACCTGAATGAAGATATTTCCTTCCAGAATTCAGTGGACAAGCTCCCCTGTTGTTTATTTTTCACTGAATTTTATTTGTACATGCAAAAGGAAAGCAGGAACACTCTTAGCAGTCAATCTGAACTTTAGCATACATGTGTACTGTTTCACCAAATGATGACTTCATCAAGATAGTGTCTTCTGGCCAAGCTAAAGATGATCTTTTAGAAACATGCCAAACCAGATTTACAGACTTCACAATGCTCCATTAATTCATATTCTGTGTCTTTAAGTTGGTTTCATATGAAGTCTCATGGGATAACTCTCTTATTACTTAAATTATCAACCATCTTCCATTGCTCTGAGGTGCTTTGACAGAATTTAAAGAAATCCACCAAACTCAAAAATCTTTTAATAGCTATGAGTATCTCTGAAATGGATACAGTCTTTTCTTTCTTCATATATTGATTCTGGAAGTTTTAGCTTATGTGGTAGCATTTACTAATGACTTAGTTTTCATGTTAAGAATTGAAAATCACACAGTAACACAGCTACTGCAGGATCCAAAAATTTGATTTAGTAATTGAGAACAATTATATAGTTAAGTTACATTGCATAAAGTAGCACCTTCGAGAAGTACTCACAGCTGTTACAACTACTCATGTCACCACAGATTCAGGTTGATACAATGACAAGTACTGAATATATTCAGCTTGTTTAAAGAAGGTAAATTCTCTCATCTGTTGATTGCAGTAACTTTTTCAAAACAGTAATTAGGAGAAGAACTGGAAAGGGTCTCTCTGTCTTTGTGGCTCTCTGTAAGTCTTCAAAAGGATTAGATGAAAACATGATTTAAAACCTGGCAGAATTAATCAAGTACAATTGGAAGAATAGCAACCCATTCACATCCAGGCCCAGAGTCAATAAAAGCAGTTGACTGGTTTCAAATGTGATGTTTAAGAACTGCAAGGTGCTAGCTAGCTAGTCTTCACATCATTATTCCCCCTTGATTTATTTATTTTTTAATCATTTAAAGGGACCATGGAGTCATGGAGTTGGGTTCCACAACCTGTTTGGCTTTTTCTTACAATAAAAAGCCCCAGAGTGAGAGACAGAAAGAAGTAAAGAAGGAGCATTGGATCTAAGGGTTAAAAAGTTTACCTGCAAGGTAAAAGGGTGAAAGGGGTTGAAGTCCCTCCTCCAATTAATGTTTAATTATTTATAAGAGTGGAATAATTTGGGCATGGTTGCACTCTAGTAGCTAATGTACTATAGAGAGGACTCCCCGGGAAGGCGAAGATCTGATTTCCTGCTCTGAATAGATTTTACCCTCTCCAAATGCCAAGTCTGAAAATCCTCCTGGCTGTGTTCATTCCCAGGAGTAGAAACTGTGGTAGGGTCAAGTTTTAAGGAACGTAAAGAGGAGTCTAAAACTAGCCCTTTTTTGAAACCAGTTGACTTAATATCCTAAACACTTCTGTAAACGTTGTTATTTTCATGCCATTCTCTCGTATAATGGAAATAAAAAATTATTTCCCACAGTGTTTGTCAGTCCTCTGGCATGATAAAGTAACTCTGTTTTGCACAAACTAGGCATCCCAGATTGGATTTACTGGCAATCAAAAACACTGTATACAAAAACTTAGATAAAGTGAGAAATAAGAATTGGCTCAATGCTGCAGACTGCTGAGTTACGCAGAGCAAGCACATGGTCAGTGTGTGAGAGGTGAGTCAGTGGGATTTTTGTTTGAGTAACAGTGCTGTGTGACACACGGAGTAAAGGCAGTCACGATTACAGCATTTATGGTCACAGAAACACAATTCCCTAGCTACTGCTCAACAGGCAAAGACCGGTGATCATTGAATATGTGTCTCTCCCCCACAAAAAAAGAGTAAGGACCACTCTGTGATACATATTCAGATGCTGGCCAGCACCCTGCTGGGTCCTGATCCCAGACTCAGTCCCTGTGCCACAAAAAACAATTGTGCTGCCCAAAGATGCCTTTGAAGCAACCCCAGTGAGAAAGCATTGAGAAATTGATTCTAACAAAGCAAAAACAAGGAGGCACTTCAGACAACATCAGATAATTTAAAACTGCACACGGCTCCCTGCTAGAATAAATGGGCACATCACCGTCATCGTTGGTGAAATTTTATCTGTTCAGATAAGTGGAGAATTAGACCAGTAATGTCCTACGAGACTAAATTATGTAGGTATTTATCTGTAAAGGTTACCTTTGTTTTCTTTATAAAGGAATTATCTCCACAAAAACAGTTATTCAGCCACTCTTAGTTATAAAACCATGTAGGAACACCACAATTTCTATCACCAGTTTATGACTGTCTTTCATTATTATTAATTCCAATAGTGCTATATGGTGATAATGAATCACAACAGGGGCACTGCTTCAGATACTGTAGCACAGTATATCCACCAGACCAGAACAGCTACCTGCTGCATTAGGATAATTCTGACACACTTTGTCTTTTTTCCCCTGTAATTTGTATTTTGTTCCTTGTTCATTTTATCTGCTCTCAGCTTCCTAAGCTAAGCAAAACCAATAATAATATTTTCCTCTTTGATAAAAGTCCTAGTGACATCTCAATTTATTTTTGAATCATTCTGCCTGTTTCAATTCAGATCAATAGTCAGGTCCACTAGACATGTCAAGACCAGCGAGTGAAAAGGCGTACTTGTCAAAACTTGGAAAGTCGACCCTAAACACACCATCCAACATCTAAAATATCAGGAACACTCTTTGAACAAAAGACATGACATGCTTGGTTGTCCAAAATAATGGGATTACCCTTTTTTTTTTTTGAGACCTGGTCTCAATGCTTTGCATCTGGCTAAATTATTTACATCTGTGCTGAATGAGTATAGAGCAATGCCCCTGAAGTCTGGAAGCTCCCTACATAATCTTTCACACACAGCTGCATGATTGAACAAGTCTTTTCTTGAACTAGAAAATCAGGTTCATGCTCATCCCTAGACCAATTCCCTAATAATGACTTTTCCATCTCACAATCTGAAGTTCAATTTAAGGACTGAGGAGCAATGAAAACTATCTTTTCCCTCATGAGAATTTGTCTTGTTCAGACCTAAACATAAGTAAAATATATGTTAGGAATGTACTGTCTTCATTTATATGAGAATAACTCTTTACTTGTTCCTCCATTCTTTCTCTCTTGAGGAGGATAGTCCATGTCCCCCTCTGGCATCTAAAACCCCTACCTTATCTTGCACCAAGAAAGTAATTTACTGTTGAGATTGCAACCTCTTTTGGCAATCTACTGCTCATGCTCATTGTTTTAGATGCTGCAAACACTTTTCAGACCCTTACAGCATCAGCCTCAAATCTGTAAGGTTGTCTAGGTCTAAAGTCAGTATCAACAGAATACAGCCTGTGGATGCATCATCTTCAGTATGTAAGATACTTTGCAAATGCACACTATCCATAGAGAAAGGTACTCTGCCTTGGTTCACAGTTTTTAAAAGTTTTATGCATCTTATTTTTGTAAAGGAATCTGCTAATATATTACTGCCTACATTTTATACTGACCTAATTTTTTAGCACAAAAATCTATTGGAAGTAATGCTCATATGACTGCAACCATAAAATAATTAATTAGTAAAATATGTTCTACGAACATTGTTTCATTTGTCTTCAGTTTGAAAACTTAAGGATGCTGAAATTGAACTTTATCACAATATTCAGAAGAGCCCTTGCCTTTAGCAGAAATGAAGAAACAAAGAAAAAATATTACTGGTTATTTTCTATACCTCCACAACACATTGGTTATAGCAAAATGAGCATTTTCATAGCCATTTAAAATGCGTAAATTGGGCAGATATGATAGCATTCTTCAAAAGGTTAAAATATTTATTAGTTCATGAGGGTTCCCATGTCTCCTCCTAGAGAAACTGACCCACTACGGTCTAGACCATTGGTCTGTGTGGTGGGTGTGGAACTGGCTCACCGGCCGCACCCTTAGGGTGGTTGTGAATTGCTCCTTTTCAAACTGGGGACCTGTCACAAGTACGGTACCCAGGGATCAGTGTTGGCCCCAACACTGTTTTAATATCTTCTAAGTGATTTGGAAGATGGGATCAAGCCTACCCTGAGAAAGTTTGCCAACGATACCAAATTGAGT
>WYDI02010328.1:0-11622 GCA_009867235.2 Psittacus erithacus | reverse complement strand
GTTTATATATTAATATTATAAATTTGTAATATATATATGGCTTTTATTCTGTTACCTAGTTATACAGAACCATAGAATGGTTTGGGTTGGAAAGAATCTTAAGATCATCTAGTTCCAGCCCCCCTGCCATGGGCAGGGACGCCACACACTAGATCATGTCACCCATATGAGGATTCACTATACTCAATTCACTTTTCTACCTACTGGCATCCTTCTTGAGATTTTTTCTTTCAATGCTCACAGAAAATATTGCTACTTCTGTTTTCCACTGAAGAGTTTTGATAGACAAAGTCCCAAATGGACTTTGTCTTAGGCCCATGCTTCAGACCATGTTGTCTCTATTGTGTTTCTGGGCTTTCATTTTGTCTTCTACAGTAATAACTGAGCTCCTTCTTCCTTAAAACTGAAACTTTGAAGAGTGAACAAAGGAAATTTCTTTCTAAGGAGGGAACTTCTACTAAATGCAGAGATACCTAAAAACAAGAGATGAGAAAAGAGGTTTTGAAGGTGTCTGCAAATTATATGCTTGTCATGTCCTAGAGTTGAATGCAGATATTTGTTTAACCTGGTAAATCTCCAAGTTCAGTCTCTTCGAACCCCTCTCTCACAGTTTTACATTCTCTGCTCCTCCACAGATGGTCGTTGCAGCTGGGGGATCTCTTGGACAAGTAGTATGCTGTTGGAAGTTAGAGGTGATTCAGTCAGAGTGCCTTGCTCCAGCGTGGGTGTTCATATAGCTCTGAAGTGGACAGTTTCAGAGAACTAATAGAAACAAAGCTGCATAAAATAGTGATTATTTTTCTCATCTAAAGTTTGGATCAGATTTGCGTTACTCCTTTCACAGTGGAGGCAGTGGGAACATGCAGAAAGAAAGGAGGGAAGTGGGGGAAGCCTCTTTGGGCTCCAACTCATTGTTAAAACAATTTAGCTGTAATGTGAACCAGACAATCAACTAGCACCACAAGAATAGAGAACAGCCACTTGTAATTTTACACTAATAACATTTATGAGTTCTTGTGAATGATTAGCAACAGGTTTTATGCATTAGCCTTTAATTTCTGTTTTGAATGCAGATAAATTGAGCTACAAATGCATTTCTGGGCACCAAACTCTTCTGTCATCTCACTCAGCAGGCAGAATAAGCCAAGTAGATCACATATGCAGTAAAACACGCTTTTGTATAGTTTTAGCCATAGCAGGTGCTACTGTTTTCCATGTAATTTTAATTTTAATATAACATATGTTAAGAAAAAGGTAAATGAGTTGTGATATCTCTTCTGTCTTCATCAGTTGTTTTGGCTAATTAATTTCAACATATATACAGTGCAATGACTTTGATTAATTTCACTCTGTGTACCAGTGAGGAGCAAAAATTTTTCAACATAAAAAATGGATATGAACTAGATAGCTGTGCCAAAATGATGGATGCAAAAGTGTCGCTTACAGTTTCCAGAACTGAAATACTTGTTAAAGAAAAGTAATTCCTACAATAAAGCCAAAAGACTGGCAAGAGCTTAGCACTCACCATCACTGAAGTTCTGGAGCACAGTGCCATGTGTCACTGATTAATATTCCTTCTTCAGCCATTCAGCAGCCTGTGAAGCAGCAAGCAAGCAAGGTAAACATACCACAAGGTACAGTGAATGAATCAGCACTAAAATAACATGTTGTTCTAAAAATGGCTTCAGCCCACTCCTGTCTTCCTAGTGCATTCAAGTACTAGCGTCATCCTTTACAGCAGTGGCACTGCTAAGCATATGGGTAATAATGTCAGCTGTGTACTCTACAGGATGAAAGAAAAGCACAAGAGTTGATCTCTTAAAAAAAAAAAGAAAAAGAAAAAAAAAAAAAGCAGTAGTTTCAACAAGGCTCTTTACTGGTTTAATTTATGCCTGCATGGAGAAGAGCTTTGAGGACAAGCTAATGGATGGCTAGGCATTAAGCCCTCAGTTATATTTTCCAGGAACTCTGCTGGGGACAGGAGGGATTCCCACAAATCCCATTGCCCATCCATGGGGTAGATTTTACTCAGTGCACTTTTCTCAGAGCTTTGTCTTTGTGAAATTAGATTGTATCTGTTTGCTCAACATAAATCATAGAATCATAGGATGATTTGGGTTAGAAGGGGCCTTAAAGATAAAACCCATATGAACTAGAGAAACTACATCCAATACTCTACCAACTGATGCATACTGTGGAGTTAGCCAGAGCTAGCACAGTTTGGATACTAGCATCCCATTCACTACCACCCACTCTGTCTTCACAATGATTTATGACCAGTCACCACTTCAGAATTAACTGGCTTGTTTCCACAGCAGGAAAAGCCAGTGTAGATAGCAGGGTAGCTGGGTGATCTGCATCCTAAATCTGCATAGACATGTGCTGTACCATTTTGATTTCTACATCCTCTTACGGTTCCACAAAGATATCTCAGCTTGCCCTGTGCCCTTCCAGTCAGGAGTGAAGATGTGCAAGAGAGACCTGTAATGCCCTGACAATAGGGAAAATGATGGAACAGTTAATGGCCCACAGCCTGTTCATAGTGTTAATGTCAGCCTGCAATTTCTGGTGCAGCACTTGGGGCCACTCTGTGGAGTTATGCACCAGGTCAGTAAGGGTGGAATCCTCCTATATAGAGTAGCAAGCTTAGCCACTCATACTTGTTCCTTGTAGCGCTCTCTCCCCCATCATATCTGAGTTATTGCACTTAAGATTTTAACAGCATTAAAAAAAAAAAAGGATTCAATACAGCTGACACTTCCCTGTATTCACAGAATGCTGATGGGTTTGTGCGTCAGAAAACCCAGAATACTTCTTAAATACCGTATCCAAGGAGAAAAGGAGGAAAAAAAAAAAAAAAAAGGAAGAAAATTAATACATTCAATGAATGATAGTGTAAAGCTCTGACCAAACAGTTGTCTCAGTTACTGATATCTTGAATTACTGTGTTAATCATGAATTACTGTGTTAATCAGTGATACAACAGAGGACTGCTCCCATGCCCATGTATGCTCATATTGACTGAAATTAATTGCTAAAGCTTTTTTTCCAAACAAGAGTAGAAAGATTTCTGAGTTAGTATTTTCTAAAAGCTGCCAAAACAAGTCATTATTACCGTTGAAATGTCAAAGCCAGGAGTAGAAAAGGGAGGCCGTGATCCCATTGCCCTTTAATCAGGGGGAATTGTCCTCCTTTATAACATTAGTACAGTATGTTGCCAAATTGTTTTTCAACATTTACTTCACTGAAGCTGAAGGCTGACCTTTGCAACTGTTACTCAAAGGTGTCAGTGGGTCTGAAGAAGTTTTCTGCCAGGAGTAACTTATTATTTTATACGCTCAGGCCAGTCACATCTATCAAACAGGACTGCCAGGAACGCGCACTCAGGGCTGTAATGACTGCAGGCTTGCTGCCTAGGGCAGACGCAGATCCTCTTCTGAGCAGTGTATGCCATTTTTTCTTCAAGGAGGTGACTGTAAAAATGTTGAGGCATTCAGAAAAGTTGCTTTGATTTTCTTTTTGCCTTCTGGTTTTGGCCATCTCTCAGCGCTGTGCTTAAAGATTGTTTGTTAAAGTGGAGTTGCAGGTGTGTTTAAATAGCTGATTGTCTCTATGAACAAGGTACTAATAATACTGCCCTAGAACTTCTGGCAGGACAACTAGTCTTCTGAAAAGTGAGCAGATAGTTAAGTGTTACACAGTAGGTAGACAGGTTAAAAATACTAATTTTACTCTTTAAGCTAAATAATTGCAGTCATCTGGAGTTAACTGTTCAAACCTTAGTCGGTCATTAGTTAAAATGAGAACAATGAATGAAGGACAAATACATATATTATATAGCCTTTAAAATTATGTTTTAAAGACATGCACTGTTTTTTCTGTAGTAGCCTTATAACAAACAGATAAAAAAAATAAAGGTTGCATCATTTCCTGCTTAGATTAAATAAGACACTGTTTAGGACAGACTACCTTTTGGGTCGGCCCTGGTATACTGTGTTTAGCCCTGTCTAGCTCTATAATACCTCTGGAACACTGGAGTCCTTGCTATATCTGCGACCTCTGTGTTTCGGAGGTGTTGTGTCTTGTGATTGTGTTGGAAGCACCTCTCCTTTTGTTTCTTTAAGGGATTTTTTTTCTCTTACTCTGTATTACTGGGGCCATGAATGGTCTGTGGGGTCTTGCTTCACTCACACAGGTAATGATAAGGTAACAACTCTGAAGTGTCTGCAGTGCTAAAGGCAAAGATATTTCCAGGGGGTCCTACAGGTGATTTTGGCTGGCAGGTCATGCAATGTTGAGGGTTTAGACTGAAGGGGCTGATACTTTATTTTCCCATTTCTGAAGATGGCAGGTGCCCCTCCACCCCTCTCCCAAGCAGGAGTGTATGCCTCATGCACTCTGAGAGTCTTGTCTCCCACAGCTTCATCAGTCACAAAAACCAGGCTATTTTTCTTCATTGTGCTGTGCAGATAGCTGGGCTCCATTCGCTCTGCAAATGTGCTTTGGGCAATTCAGTTTACCTCTCCCAAAAATATCACAGAATTACAGAATCATAGAATAGTTGGGATTGGAAGGGATCTTCAAAGGTCACCTAGTCCAATCTGCCTGCAATGAGCAGGACATCTCCAACTAGATCAGGTTGCTCAGAACCACATCCAGGCTGGCCTTGACTGTGTCCAGGGATGGCACATCCACCACCTCTCTGGGCAACCTGTGCCAGTATTTTATCACCCTCATTGTAAAGTATTTTTTCTCACATCCAGCCTGATGTGGGATCTCCCCTCTTTTAGTTTTAAACCGTCACCCCTCATCCTATCACAACAGGCCCTGCTAAAAATCTCTCCCCATCTTTCTTATAAGCCTTTTTTAAGAACTGAAAAGCCACAATAAGGTCTTCTGGAGTCTTCTCTAGGCTCAACAACTCCAACTCTCTCAGCCTGTCTTCATAGAAGAGGTGGTTCAGCCAGCTAATCATTTTTGCGGCCCTTCTCTGGACCCCTTCCGACAGGTCTTTAGCCTTTTGATGCTTGGCTTTAGCAGAATTTGCACTGTAGTTAAATTAATTCAATTTATGGCAAAAGATGTAAAGGAAAAAGATTGAGAAGCTGTATAGATCTATGTTCCTTTCTAAATACAGGTAAAGCCCTCCCTTTATTCCAGGCTCGTCTCATGTCAAAGTTCTGGCACAAGATCTCAGAGAGCTTCAGGCTTAGCAGGCTAAAATCAGTTACAGTGTGGACAAGCCCACCACTGCCATCTGACTGCCGTTCACTCCACTATATCAAAACAGCACAGAATCCAGAGAGTCCCAGAGGGACCCAGCAACATAGCAGAGGATTTGCAGGTGGCTGTACTGCAGGGGTCTTTGCCAGCAATACGAGCACAGCGGGTCATGACGTGGGAATTTGGCCAACATTCATCCAAACAGCATAAACAAAACCACAGATTCCTCTCAACACTGTTTACAGTATTTAACCATCCTCAGATTATAGTTCACATTGTTGCTGGAGAGCCAGTTAGGAAACATGGTGCTGGTTCTTTTTGTCTGAGTTCATCACTGTTGAGGAATGAGTTAGAAAGTATTTAAATGAAAAGAACACGGTTCTTTAGAAAATAGAGTAGGTGCCAAGCAATCTTAAGTGCACTGGAGAGAAGTCTTCTTTCCATCAAGGATCAGTTAACTTTTCATGTGTAGCTTGAAATTACATGTGAAAAGCTAAAATCAGGCAGTAAATAATGCTGGTTCTGGTTTGCTTATTTGAACATCTCCCATCTGGAGTATTATGTCTGTGTTCTGTGATCTGCATGGGTGTCCAGTCCATTCCCAACTCCCAAATTCCTGAATTCATGTAGTTTTCAACCTAATGTAAAACAAACGTTTTTTGGGATCTGTATGATTTTATTCCTCTTCCTGTGGTACTATGGCTGTTCATAACAAAGCCTGGAGAGAAGAGCTGGCAAGGCAAAGATGCCTCTTGCTTTCTCAGATTAGCTCCTGCTGTGATGGACAATGTCAGACTTTTGGGGAATGCTGCAAGAACTCTCCGTGCTTCTGAGCTGTCAAGAAGTTCAAGGAGTAGCAGGTGGCATGTGAAAATTAAAGCTAATTACAAGGATTGGCATTGTCGGTGGTGAGGAGGAGTCCCTGGTATATTTGTAGAGATTTTTGAATGGCTTCATTGTATAATTCATATTCTCCAAAAAAAAAAGCAGATTAAAAGAAGCACAGGGAAAAACTAGTCCAAAATGTACTCTAAGAATGGTGCTGAGATATAAACACAAGGTTAGCTACTGAGGAAGCAAAGTTTTATATTCACATAGACCTATGGAGTCTAGGGTCCACATCTGGTAAAAAAGGTAATGTCATTTGTGTCATTAACTTCAGAAGAACACCATAGTAACTGGTCAGTGTTCCTTCTCCAGCAAAATTTGTGAAAACACAGGAGATCCACCTGCCACATCCCATTCTAATATCAAGGAAACTTTCTACCATGCTAAAAAGCACTTCTGTCTGCCTTGCAAGATGTCATCTACTTATATCTACTTGCAGCACACAAACGCTGTTTTTTTGAGGCTTCTTGAAGAAAGCGCGATTTAAGAGAAAACATCTTACCTATATTTTAGATTGTGTCCTTCTATTTTTTCATTTTTGGGACATCTTCTTGACTAGGCAGAGAAAACATACAATTACAAAAATTATATATCGACTACATTGTGTTTCTTACCCTGCTTTATATCATCAGTAGTCTAACTTCATCCACAGACAGCTTCTGCTAGTAAAATGTGAAATCTATATTTCTAAAATACTATTTAGGTCAGAATGAATATTTCAGTGCATTTTACATCTGCATGCTAATTAAATTTCACAGGGCTTCTATGAGGCAGGCAATCCTTATTTTAACCTTTGAAAATGAGAAATATGAGGAAGTGATAGTCAGCTCCCTCAGCTGAAGCCATATATTTAGAAATGTTTCATTCTAGATAGTAAAGTGATATGCCAGATTTTAAGCAGATCAGTAGTTTAGTGGTGGAAAACCTTTAAAATTCTGGAAGCTGTGAGCAAATGCCATAGAAGTGGGTGGAACAACTGGAGCAACCCTGTTTCAAAATGACAGTGAATGTTGCTCGTTTGACTTTTTTAGCTAAATACTAAACTGAAATAAAAAATCTTGAATTAACAGTGGTCAAAGTCCAGAAGAATGAACATTCCATTGGTTCTTCCGATTTTGACGTACAAAATTGAGTGTCCACACTGCTAGCACTAGTTCCTGGATGGGAGCCTAGATTATCTCTCTCTGATTAGATTTAAGGGAAAACCTTTTTCTTCCTGAATGTGGTCAAACACTGGAGCTGGCTGCCTAGAGAGGTTGTGGAGCCCTCATCTTTGGAAACATTCAAAACCCAGCTGGACACAGTCCTGGGCAACCTGCTGAAACTGACCATGCCTTGAGCAGGAGGCTGGACTAGAGCCCTCCAGAGCCCCTTCCAACCTTAGCAATTCCATGATTCCGAGTTTGCTCCAGAGGTTTGGTGAATTCATCCCTGTTTTTCCTGACAACATGCAGACTCTGTGCAATCAGAGAATCAGGGGACAAACTTACTATCAAAGTCTAGTCAGGGATCCAAAATCCTTTTCTTCTGAAGGGTCTAATTTGAGCACAACCAAGGCACCCAACAGGAAGGGTTTCTAGCGAAATATAAGGCTAGTGACTCTCCTTCTAAAACAAGGAAACTTGTTTTCACAGTAGCAAAGTTTCTGGAATACCCACTGTGAAGATGTGAGTTCAGTTTCTTCCTTAGCCTGTACAGGGTCAAACCCCCATCTTCGCAGTTCCCCAAACTGCATTCTGAGCAGCAGGCTGAAAGGCAATTTGGAGTGAAGCAACTTAATTTTCTTTAACTAAACTCCCTCATTCCAGGTAAGTGTCTGGATTACAAGGCTGCAGCACACCCTTTCGTTGTACATGGAAGTCCTTCTTTTCTTACCATCCCTCCCCAGACGATCTGTCAGTGTTCCCTGAAAAAGCCATGAGTTACAAAAAGAGGAAGAGAGAATGCTAGTTTATTTATCCAGTCTTAAGCATTCTCCTTACCAAGCACTTCAACTGCTATGGATTAGAAGGTGAACAATAACATCTTCCACTTCCATACCTGTTTCATCATGGAAAGGAAGAATAAGGCTGCTCAGTTCTTTGGCAATAAAAAAGTGAAGCTCATTTTGTTCTATCAGAACATAGTTTTATGTTGTGAATGGGAAATTACAGAAGGGCCTTTCTGCTGCCTGTAATCAGATACAATGAACCCAGGAAAGAAGTGCTTGCATTTTGGTTGCTAACTACAGAGACCTTTTGGATGCTACTCTGAAGGAGATAACTCTTCTAAGTGCCATTTATGGGGAATTTAGGGTCTGACCTAAAGTTCTGGAGGTCACTGTCAGGATCAGCTCCATAAAAAGTAGAAAGTTTTAGGTACCAGGTTCTTTAATAAAATTGGTGCTAAGTGACTAATGTAAGACATCACACTGAGTCAGTAGCAGAACAATTAAAACAGCCCAAATATCCTGAAGCTAGTTGTACTCCTCACAGCAACAGTGCATGAAATTTATGAAAGAGACTCATCATTCTCTGTAACACTTATAACCAAATCAGCAGCCGTTGACAAAAATTAAATGAAAAGATCCAGAACTTGTCAGCTCATTGTCTTACAAAAGGAAATTCATATGGTAATATGCAGTCTAACTCCTCTGTGGAAAGAAACTACACATACAAGCATTCATGTTAACATCCAGAACAGGAGGAAGGCCTTTTTAGACATTATAAATATCAGCATTCATCACTATATGCAAGTAGATAATTAGGGTAATTATTCCAAATTAGCAGCTGCAAGCCCTGCAGATGGGGATTTCAGGGACTGGTAACTATTGTAAGAAAGCATTTCTGCAAGCTGCAATGCCCTTTTCTTGTTCTGGAAAATGCACATTTAATGACCCTCACACATGCTGTTGAATATTTTTGTTAATATTTCAAAATATAAATCTTTCCTGCCCTAGTGTAATACTTCTGCTTTTCTTTAGAGCTATGCTGGGTTCTGCAGCAGCCTGGATTTGGAAAGATTTTTCCAAGTATTTAATCTATTGGCTGAAGTAAATGATGACCAAAGCTGAGCTGGGACTCAAGTTTTGCTTTGCTGTTGTCAAACCATGAGGAGAAACAATGTCAAGGGCCCTTTCATTAGCTTTTGAAGACAGCAAAAGGGCTGCAGCTGTTTTCCTAGGGTTTGCATTAAATCTTCTGAGAGAACACATTGTCAAACTTGCTTGTCAGGATCCAGAAGCATTTTCCTTGTGCTCATTGTATTCTGCTCCTTTGAATGGCTAAAGGGTAAAAAAATACACATATTTTAATTGTGAATAATGTTTTTTTCAAGCGCAAATGCTTTTGTGATAGTCAGCAAGTTGCTCTGATGAGAAAGGGATTCTTCGTGCATCTGCATGAGTACATCACAAGCACAAATGGTGCGGGCTTTTTCAGTTTTTAACTCGTGAATTCATTTACCTTATGATTCAAAAAGCAAAAGAAATGTAATAAAAAAAACCAGTAAGGCACATAACTAAGATATGTCCTCATGAAGCTCCTTATCACAGTGAAGAAACTTAATTTTTTAGATACTTTGATGTAAAAAATCAGTCATTTCTATCTTTTAAAGTAAGATTTCAACTTCAATCAACAAATAAGCCTGTATTTGCTCATTTAAATAAGTCCTTATCTAGTTATTTGAACCTGGAATTTCAGGCAAAAGAAAGTTGGGAAACTAACCATTTTTTTGCTTTTGAATAAAAGTTTATTGATCAATGTCTTTTTGAATTTCTATTTAATTATCTTCAAGCTAAAATGAAGGAAAGAGATTTCAAGCCAAAAGAATTATTCTATGAAAATCTTATGAAATTATTGGGGAAAAAAAAAAAAACCACAACCCCACACAATATTAAGACTGCACATAATCATTCAGCTGTAAGCTTTAGGGCAAAAGATTCAACAGTGTAGCTTTCAATGGGCCCATGTAGACCCCAATAAATGCTTTTTCAGCCTTTGGATTTTGGTTTTAGTTATGCTGACATACAAGTAATAAAGAAGATATAAAAGTGAGAGTATGTTTGTTTGTATAAATTATTTTTTCTTAATATTGCACTCTTATTCAGATTTTTACAGTTAATTGTGTTGCCAGCTGCAGATAACAAGAAAAAACTCAAGAAAATATGTTCATTTTGTATGCTACAGAAGCCTGGCTATTACAACTATCACAAATGTGACTTCTAAAATCTCAAAAAACCTTCCTCCAACATTAATCTCATGCATACTAGGTATAGAAAAGAAGTTAGGATGATGCATTGCATTTACAGTTTTCAAGTTTGGGTGGATTTTCATGCTTCCTTCCTAACCACCATCCAAACCGGAATAGTATGAGAAGTTTGTTTCTTTGCATGATTTAACGCATATATCATTTAAATTCATGCTCTGTCCCATTACTTTATGTAAGACTCATATTTTTTTTCTCTGATATTTGTCTCTAACATTTTTCTGATCTGTGCAACCTGTTTCATCTCTTCTTATCTGACTTCATCTCCAATCTTCCCTTTTTCTCTCCTGAGCTTGTTTCTTTAGTGTTATATATCTACCTTTACTCATTCAACCCCTTTTGACACTTCCTTTTCTGCTTGATCCCTTTTTGGGACTCAAAACACCAAGTCTGTTCACCTAGTGTGTGACTAATTCATGTATCCTGACAAGGCAGTAAAGATGTCAGGCAGATCATGTTAGTTATATAAATCCGATCCCCGAGACTGATGAAACCAGTGGGAGCATTTGCTTCAGCTCTGCAGTGAACTCTGTCTGTAGAAGGACTCAAATATTTTTGATTTGAAAGTCTTTATTAAACACCCTGCTTTGAAGAAACTTCTTAATATATCTTTAACTGGAAGTTCAGAGGTATAGTGTATTGGTAAATAATGCCATTGTACTGTTTCATATATATGAAGTCATTAGGCTGATAAAGGATTGGATGCTGCCAAGCTCATCAGCCCTGGTCCGCTGATGTATTCTGTCACATCCTTGTTTTCAACCGTGAGCCATTGTAATGGATTTCAGAGAGTTGCTTATAGACTTTAAGTTAAGTAAATGCTTAAGTGTGTTTCTGGATTAGGACCAGGGAACTCAGCAACTTGGAAGATTAAATAAAAAAACTCACAAAGAATCAGCAATACATAGAATCATAGAATCGTTAGGGTTGCAAAGGACCTTAAGATCATCAAGTTGCAACCCTCCTGCCATGGGCACGGGCACCTCACACTAAACCATGTCACCCAAGGCTCTGTCCAACCTGTCCTTGAACACCGCCAGGGATGGAGCATTCACAGCTTCCTTGGGCAGCCCATTCCAGTGTCTCACCACCCTCACAGTAAAGAACTTCCTCCTTATATCCAATCTAAACTTCTCCAGTTTAAGTTTGAACCCATTATCCCTTGTTCTGTGACTTCAGCCCCTAATGAAGAGTCCCTCCCCAGCATCCTTATAAGCCCCCTCCAGATACTGGAAGGCTGCTATGAGGTCTCCACGCAGCCTTCTC
>WYDI02010327.1:0-42193 GCA_009867235.2 Psittacus erithacus | reverse complement strand
TCCCCATCCCTCCGGGAGCCGAGGGAGGAGGTGGGGGGGCAGTGAGTGAGCTGTGTGGCAGGCCTAAACCACGACAGTGCCTTACTTCTAAAAACTATTCCTTAAGATTTTTATTCATCTTCCCCTTCCCCAGCCCTTAAACTGAGCTTTTCTACTGTGACACCAGCATTCTCCCCCCCTTACCCTTTCCCCTTCAGGCTTTTTGCACTTTGTTTTACATGACACTCAGTTGTTCTGCATGTAGTGGCTGGTTGGTTACGATGTGTTGGCCATCCTTAGGAAAAAATCATGTCCATGGTAGCATGTTATGTGATTAAGTAAATAAATTAAAAATATTGAAGAGATCACCATTTATTTCTTTTGCTTCACTCTGAAAAAAGATTAGGTTTTGTTTGTTCAAAAATGTATTATTTTGGGGAAGTTTAACTTAAAGAAATGATGTTTGTATTCCATAATAAAATGAATCTGGTGGTTTTTAAGAGGTAATAAATCAAGTTATTCTTTACACATTGATTGAATATATTTTAACAGACATTTGCCATCAAAGCCACTTAACAAAATAGTATTTTACTGGAGTAATTTCCTATGGGACTCAGAGACTACTGCTCCAAGGATCATCTGGTACTTCTTTCAGTGAAGTAGTGGCATTAAGGCCATCACAAGCTGACACAGGTCAGCTCATTCAGGAGACATGTTTTGTGTCTTTTGTATACGACATGTAGAAGAGGTGTATTGCTGGGTTATATTCAGTAATATTTAAGTAAATAAGGAAAATGAAGACATCTCTTAGTCAGCTGATCAGGAAAAACATGATCCAGTAGCTGAAATATTGCGCTTTTTACAGCCTGTTATATGACTAGAGGTAGAAATTTCTTACTTACTCGAAAGCAACAATAAAGAAAAAAAAGCTAAATCCCACCCAGATTAGGTAGCACAATTTTTAAGCCTATTATTAAACTGGTTATATCCTATTGGTACTTCTAGCTGTTCTTTCCCAACTTTTTTGTGGTTGTGGGTTCATGATTTTTTTTGCGACAAAAAGTCCATAGGGTGATTAGGTACTTGTTCTTTGCATTAGAGGTCATTGCCTTCTCACCTGCTAATCACTGCTCTTGATTCTCAACCATGTTGAAGCACATTTATTTTATGAATGATATTGTTTCATGTTGCTCTGAGAAAATCCAGAGCTGTTGATTTGGCTGGAGAAGACAGTAATTAGTTTCTGTCTGCATCTTGATGAAACTTTTTCTTTGAGGATGTTTCCAGCAGTCTTTTTTAGAAGGAGTTATAAAAGGAGCTCGTATCTAACATATTTGGGCCTTGATGTTATTACTAAGCAACTGTGTATGAAAATTACTTGTATCTGCAAAGGCAGTAATGTAAAAGCACATGCCTGTAATCTCACAAATGTTACTAGCATAGCTGGGTGTCTCTGAGATCTTCGGTTTCTGCCATATATCTGAACTAAACCAGCTCATGTGTTATGCTGTATAAAGAAAACACATAATGAAAACCTTTCACTGAAAGAAAAAAGGCAAATTAACTGTAGTTAATTGACTTTAATATTTTTATCATTCTTCTCTTGGTGTTAGAGTAAGCCCTGATTTCATAATTTCAGGTAAGCCTTCCATTAAATTTTGTTGGTTTTTTTTCTTTTTAATATATCTCTCTCTTGTTTATTGGATAAATAGATGTTTCTCTAAAATAGATGGGAAAAGAAGAGAGGACTCTTGATCTCACTTCCTTGTTTAGCATGGGCTAAATTGTAAGAGTGTTGTGAGATGCTGGAAGTTGGTGTTCATGTTGTGATTTGATAATGTGGGTAGGCAGCCGGTAGGAGAAAATTTCTCAGGTCTCTTTTTGTAGTGGATCTTATGGAAACTGTTGATGTGACGAATTTTGGAGAATTGAAATTTACTTTTAAAACAAACTCAGTGGCAAATCTTGTTATTTTGATTTTTCAGTAAGAAAAGCCTTTTTTTCCAAGTGGTACATATCCCAGTTAAAATCAAATAGAAACACTCTTAAGTTGGCAACTTGAGAAATGCTAGGACTTTGTTCCTCAAGATGCTTGGTTTTGACAGTGCAGTTGCAAAAGCAGCTCAGGCTAACACTTCTGCTGCAGCAAACGATTTTATCACTTTCTTAGCTTTGGCTTCTGCTGCTACTTTTTTTTTAAACCATAAGCATGAATGCAACTGTGTGGGCTTAGATTTGTACCTAACCCCATTCAGTTCCCTGGGCTGGTTCACTGTGTGGTTATATAGATATTGCTGTCTCTCAGTCATTGTGGCAGGTTTTCCTGCAACAGGTATTGCCTGAATGCTGTAAGTAAAATAACATATTCCTTTACTTCTACAGTTTTGATGCATGAGTAGTAAGAGCAATCTTGGAAACCTGGTTATGTTTACAGGGCCTGTGTTTATTAGGTAGATAACGCTTGGCCCTGAATGCTTGTTTTGACAATTCCCCCTAAGAGAAAGGCTGTAGCGTAATGATGTTTCTGTAACTTTTTAAGTGGTTGCATTTGGTAAAATTCAGGCTGCTAACAGCGTTACGTGTACGAACTCATGAAACTTCTTGAACTCTGGCACTTGGAGCTGGTGACAACTCTTCAGAGCAAACCAGCTGCTCTCCTGCTGCACTGTCTGTGTTAGGAGAGCTGAGTGATAAAGAAATCGAATGGGAAAGTGCAGCAGAGCTGTGATGTTTACATGAGAAAACTGATAGTGGTGAGATTGTTCACAGAGGTAAGAGGTGTATAAAAATGCCCATACTGGTTAAGACCAAAGGACAAGGCACTGACACATTGTGGGGTGTCCTCACCACTCTTCCGCTGGCTCTGGCCAAACCTACAGCATTGGGAAGAGGAAGCCTGACAGAGGATCCAGGTGACTTTGGAGTCTCCAACGTCCTACCGTGTCTCTGGACAGAATTCTGTTTGAGTAGTCTGCTGATTCTGTGGAGGCCTTCAAGCTGCGCTGTTTGGTTTCCCCTGTGGCTAACTGTTTTTAAAATTAGTTGATGCTTGTTCTGTTACACCCCCAGCTCCACACCCCCCCCCCGCCCCCCATTCTCTCTTTAGAAAAGAAAAAAAAAAATCCTTGACTCCCATGATAATTTTCCTAGTTTCATGGTGGTGTTGAAAGTGTTTAGCTCCATCTCACTTCCTTAGGTCATATTAGGACTGGAGAACCAACAGTGACCTATTGGGGCTGCTCAGTGAAGTGTAAAAGTATACGGCAAAGGGGTAGACGTGTCTTCTCTCTGCATGATACCACTCATGTATCACTCATGTATTCTAGCTAAGCACTGAATTGACTGTATTAGGGCATAGGAGTCTGCTCACCTGGGAACTAGCAGTAGTGGGATGAGAGAGGAGTCTAACCTGTGGGACTGATGATGAGTCAGTGAAGCTCAAATAAAAGCTGGGAGAGCAGACGCTGTAGTTAAAAAAGATGTTAAAAGAAGTAGAAGGATTGAACATTTAGCAAATACGATGTAGTTTCTGCATTGTCTATGGAGTCATTTGCTGCCCTAAGGCACAGAAGCAGCCCACATGTGAGAAGCATGCTAGAGACTGTTCCAGGAGACCAAAGTTAGTGCATGTTATAGCACAACTTGCCATTTCCTTGTTTGCAAAAAAGGAAGTTTTGTTGAATTTAATGTTCAGAGGTGAATGAAGAAACCGTTGATGACTATGGTTGTGGCTTGCAGTTTTTAAAAAAGCTGTTTCCAATGGACATAGGGACAAATTTTCATGAATATTAATTTGGTGTATAACTATGTGTCACCTCACTCACCTCATGAGCCTTCATATTATCTTAAGCCTTGTGTCACCAAATTGGGCAGTGTAATTGTTTGTGGTCGACGTAATTACAAATTTTACTGGGATAATACAAAAAAATTGTTAGATTTTTTTTTGTGGAGTTACATCTTTTCCTGTCCATGGAAGACAGGGGAGTGGGTAGCTCCTTGCCACCATTTCCCACTCTCCACCCTTTTTCTATTCTTTTAACTTATTAATGTTTTCCAAGTCGTTAGTTCTAACTCTTCTGCTTGTACTTACATCACAAGCTTACCTGGGGGGCCTTATGTGCAATCTGGTCTTATGGCTGGTCTAAGACCTGGTCTAAAATGATGGACTTCTGTTGCTCAGACCTCTCCTGTCAACGCTCTTGCTCTGTATGTCAGTCAGCTGGAGCCTTTTCTGCCCTGGTGTAATCTCCACCATTTACAGTTCCTTCTCTGCCTCAGAGGGATAGGTCATATTTTCCATCTGTTTTTCTTGCTTTTTGGATTTGTGTTGCCCTTTCCATGTTTTCCACGCATGTGCTGTGATCTACAGGTCTTGTTCCTTATTTTTGTGCAAGCCAGCTGTGATATCGTGAATAAGGCTTATGCCCTACCCTAGGAAAATGGGTTTCCAGATCCCAGCTCATAACAGCAATTGGGTGAAAGAGCTTATACCTCCTTAAAAATGCCAAGGAAATAGGCTCAGAGGTTCCCAAAAATGCAAGGGCTCTAGGCCCTAATAACATAGTTGGGATGGAGCCAGTAGTGGGTGGAAAGGTGTTATCTCCCTCCTCTCTCAGTCTTGTTTCAATTTTTCTTTTCCTGTTAAAACCTTCACTGTTGAAACGTAACAGTTACCACTCAGAAAACCCCACAAGCCCCTTCCTAATGCTACTGAAACACTTTTAATGAAAAATAAGACTAACTTTTGGGACATAAGCTTTTCTGCACAGAATTGCCATAAAGCATAGGAGATGTACTCTTGCTTAAGACAGTAAGAATAGTCATGTGAGGAGAATGGAGCATCTTTTTATCAATGGCATTGGTTTTCATATTTTTATGAACTCAGAATAAAAAAAGAGCTGATTTAAATAATTTACTTTTTTTTCATGAAAGCTATGACATAAAAATGTATGTTCTTAAACAAAGAAGAGATAATTTTTTTTTTTCCACAGAAGGCATTGATTGCTTCAGTACTAACTATATCTCAGCGTGTAAGTGCTTTTTAGTACAAGACATAGACAGTTTCTTTCTGAATTCCTCAGCTATGCCTTTTTTAGTGCTGTTATGCGTTGTTTGCTTAGTTATCTGGTTTCTCTTCTGTACCTCAGAAAGGGTAACAGTCATTTGGGAGGAACCGTGGGAAGCTAGAATGTAAATTCCTTATTGTAGATATTGCACATTTCTGACTCACAGTTCTTCAGTTGTGTAAGAAGGAAGTCTGCTTGTGGGCTGAGGTTATTTTTAAAAAACAAATAGAAGTATACGAAAATGAAGTTTTCCAGTAACCTACATGAGGAAACTTCCAGGAAGGTGAAAAATGACATTTTACACAAGTTATTTAATGAGCTTAGTGACGTGCTTGCAGAAAATCTGCCTTTAGTCAAATGTTAGTTTAAAAATTACCATTACTCCTGGTGAACAGGGTCCAGAGAAGAGCCCCAGGAGTGAAGGCACAGTCCGTGCTACTTTGCTGATGTGCCTCTGCTCTAGTGTGATGAGGAGGGGGACATTTTAACCAAGGTTTGGGGCTTTTTTATCTTAGCCTGTACAGTCTTGTTAGGATGCTGCCAGGTAGTATGTGCTTGATAAGAAGTTATATGAGGGAATTGGAATTAAGCTAACTTATACTGAGGACAAAAGTATCTGTTACATATGAACAGCTGTTAATTCCAGTGGTGGTGGCCTGGTCTAAATTCCTGTGTGAGGTCTGTAAGTGAAACAGTTGTCTTGGCCAAGTCTGAACTTTATCATGAGTCATAATTAAATGCTTTATGGTTATGCTGCTCCTGGTTCCTTGTGACATGGGTGTGTAGGAAAATACCAGTGTTCATTAAAACCACTTTGTCCCTCATGGATTCAGGGGACAGTATGAGTATATTGCCTCAGGGTTTGAAACTAAAAAGTAAATGTCTAGAATCATGAAATTATTACAAGAAATAAAAAAAGTAAATTCATAAATTTCTGAATTGTGTTGGGAGATTTGTTTTACCGTATTGCCTGGAAGCACTTCTTGTGCACTACAACCCTTCTGAGTGGGGGCTTTTACAGAACAGAAGAAAAGGCAGTCTTTGCTACAGGGGCAGTCCGCATTGTAAGTATTAAGCAAACAATAAAATAATAGCAGCAGACAGGGGAGTCTGTATTGTCTGGCCTGATAAGTGAAAATTTTAACATACCAGTAACCTGATTTTTGTCAGATCTTTGTAGGCATCAAGGCAAAGGAGAGTTTGAAGGAGGCTAGTGTGATGGTGGTGTTGCTAATACTGCCGTGTTAGGGACAACGGGGGGAAGCCACAAAGATTCTTGCTTGAAATTAACTTGAGCAGAAGTGTCTCAGTACTGAATGAGAAATGATAGGCAAGGTGGAAAAAGGCTGTGAAAGTCTTTGAAGGTGACGATAAGCCATTTATGTTTTATGCAGTAGAAAAGGGGGCTCCTCAGAATAATACAAAGAGAGAAGTAAAAGAAATTAAATTTTATTTGTTTCAGGATTGTGATTAGACTATCAGCAGGACAGTCTTGCACTAGCAAGAAAAAATGAGATAAACAGATGACAGGTGAATATTTAAGCTGAGTGGGTATGAAATTAGCTAAACTTTGGGTTGGTTTTAGTTTTAATTTGCAAAATTAATCTCCAAAGCTTATATATATTTTTTAAGTGAAGATTTCAATAGGTGTGAGTCTAGTATAGCACAGTAGTCATTGGTTCTGAGTAGCAAGCAGAATGGAGGCAGTGGTTAAGGTTTGCTGGAGGTAAAAGGAGATCCCTGTTTCAGTTTGTGGAGCTTGATGTACAAGTCACCCATGACAGGAGTTTGTGATCTATGCCAAACACTTTGGTTTGGACAGGAGGAGACAAATGTGAAGTAAAGAAACAGACCTGTGAATTACCAGTGTGGTCAAATTTGTGTTTGCACCAATAAAGCAGGGAGGAAGAAAAGATCTTGGCATGTGGAGTTAAAAAGGGCTAGTGCTGAGCTGGATTCAGATGATTGCTGGTGAGGTGAAAAAATGTTATGGGCAAAAACCCAGTTGAGAGAGTAATTGAGTTGATCCATAATTGTGTGCTAAGTGAACAGGGTAGAAGAAAGAAACCTTCAGGCCAGGTGAAATACAAGATCTTGAGAAATATTTGTTGGGTTTTTTATAGGACACAGAATCTGCTATAATATATTTTGTACATAATAATTATTGTGATATATTTGTTGAAAAAATGTGTAGGAGGGAGAGATGAGACCTACAGGAAATGTGAACAGGGAAAGGTCAAATGGGTGGCAAGTAAAGTCACAGAAAACTGAGAAGGTGGAAACTAGGCAATAGCAAAGAGGCTAGAAGCAGCCAGTTTCTGGAGAAGAAAACCCAGCACTCTCAAGACATGGAAGCCGTTAACTCTTCCATTTGCTGTTGCTTGTATTACTCTTACACAAACATGGCCTTTTTTTCTCTAAAGATTAGCTGATTAATTGGGTTGCTACCTGTTTTACAACTTGACCTGCTTGCCTTTAGTGAGCATTTGTCTGTATAAAAGGCTAAGACTATACTCTGCTTTTTAAGTGGCAGTTCTCACTGAATAAAAATTACAGCAAAAGCAATAATAAAGGAATATTAAACACATCCAGATTCACTCAGAAGAACTTATTGCAAAACTCAGTGTTTTGCAATATGAATACATTCAGCGGTTCTTTGATCTTCACAAAACAGCCAAACCAGGTATCATCCATACTAAATAGCAGCACACCCCCAGAATTAAAAAATGCCCTGGTCTTCAAATGTAGGCTTCAAACACATTAATGTTGCTATGTCAAGCTCTGGGTGCTGGAAGAGTTAGATTCCTTTATTTACTGTTCAACCTTAATTTGTCCTACTTCTGCAGACGACATAAATTTTAATAATGGATTTATATGTGATATGGTGCATGAAGTAACTAGCAATTATATCTAGACTTCTTCACTGGAATTCAGCTATTCTTCTAGTCAACACGTGCTAGATTCCCCCTAAGCTCCTTGTTTCCCTTTACTCAGACAAAGCTATCCATAGCATCTTGCTAAGGTTGCCTGTCTTGGCTCTCTTGTTTAAAACATGTACTCCCAAACCCCATCACAAGTTGACAGCTTTTCCTAGCTAAGATGCTCATGGGACTGAGGCGAAAAGCTGGGTCCTCCACTGTTCCCCCTGGGAACCCTGGTGTGAGATGAGTACTTGCAGCTCTGGCAGCATAGCGAGGCGCCAGGTGAGACCAAGGTGCTTCCAGCTTTATGGAGCTGCTCAACCGTGGTTTTCAAATCACGGCTTCAGTGTAGCTGCTTGAAGTTTGTCTGCAAGTTTTTAGATCTTGCCATTGCCTTCGTGGACATATTAAATATCCAGGAGTGCTTTGTCCAAATACATTACTGTGCCATCATGTTCATGAAAGTCTGTTGAGGATCTACAGCACAAGACAGTGTATGGAAACTAATCTGAGTTTGCATTCTTGAGTATGTTTTTTATTTTATTTACCATAAAAAAAGACTGCTAAGAACAAAACTTGGTAGAAGTCTCATTTTGTGAACAAAAACAAAACAAAAGACTTATTTAAGTTCAATGTGATTTATGTTTTTGCGCCGGGGGTGAGCGGAGCAAAGTACTGCATTTTGCTAAGCTTTTTTCGTACATGCAGTAGCTGCTGGTGGATAGTTACTTAAGGCTACGTCACTTAGAAGGGGGCACTTTTTCTAACATGAACTCATGAGGGGGCATTTTATTTTTATAATGTTACATCAGATATTTAGAATCCAAGATTGAATCGTTTGAATTGAGCTGGGAGAGTGAAAATGCAACCTGTAGTGCCATCTGCTGGGACTTTTAAGTTAAAAACACAATTTCATACTACATTTAAAAATCGTTTAAAACGTAACTGCACGTAAAGGTGACCCAAATATTTGGCATTTTTAGAAAATATATGCACCCAGAGCATAAATAAGCAAGTGCTCCATTTTGTCACTTTTAAATCTTCAGTGTATATGTGCAAATAGTTCAGATAGACGTACACTACAGGAATTTAAAGCAAGACTATGTTACTGCAAAGACAGCACTATGTTTCTGCAAGAAAGGAGTAACATAGCTTTTTAATAAAAATACCCAAAACATTCTTGGATCATAATTTCAATGTATGCTTAGTGGAGATGATTGCAGAGTAAGTATACATTTGGGCCACCTCAAAAGAGCCCAACAACATAAATTGTAACTTGGTGTGGTTTGATATTCCACTTTCTGATCAGTCAGTGTTACAGGTTACTGCAGTGTCCATCTGTCCTCCTTATGGAATCAGGGAGCTCTCTGAAGTTTAAGGCATGTGAGAAATTTATACCATGAGCATCCTTCAAGGCTTACAGTTTTAAATAAGTACACAAAGACACGAGTAAAGCTTTGCAGAACTGCCTGTCACTATGTTTTTTACTAGTTTTCACACACACTGTTGATATAAAATACTGAATATTCAAATGAAAATGTGGTATGTGTATGACACATAGCTGAAGCAGATTTTTTTGTGAAATGCGTTTGACAGGGGAGAGGAACCCAGCAAGTTTTCCTGGGGAAATAAACCTAGAAACCTCCACATATGCTGAGTTATATGTAAAAGTGAATGGGTCAAGTCTTTCACTGTGCACATGAAAATTGTGTATTGGTGTTTGTCTTGCACCTCTCAGGTGAGAGGTGCCAGCCTCTTATGTATGTGTGGTAAAGTCCTGAGGCTGATGTGCCTCTCCAAGTGGTTCAGTCTTTTCCAGAGCTTTAGCATCAACAAATAATTTTTAGTCCTATTCACCCATTGTATGATCTTTCTTTGGTCACACACATATGTGCCACCTATGCAAATGTTAAACAGCAGGCACCCTCACCAGCGGAGCCTGCTTATGTGGGTGCAGCTGGTGTGTTGAGTGATGTGAGGTCTGCACAAGTGAAGTTGATGATGATGTTTAAGGAAGCTTATTAGTCAAGTTTCTTGACTTCTCTGGGCTATGTTCTCAAATGTGTTGCTGCATTTGTAGATATCTTTCCATTGTTTCTCCATGAAGAGGAGAATGGTTTTAATCCTATGTGTGGAGAGGTCTTTCCTGCCTGGTAAGTTTACTACATAATAAAAGGTGTACCAGTACAGAAGTCTTGGGCCATCTGATGATGCCGTTGATGATCTGAATAGTTCCAAAGGCACAGGCACTTGTGTGTTCCTAGTAAAGGAAGAAGTTTCACACATAAATGTTATAAAGAGGTGCCCAAAGTTTTATTGTGTTGAGGCAGTATGTTAAAAAAGGTAAATCCATTAAGAAAGCAATGCAGCTAGAGGGATACAGAGCAAAGATTAAGAGAATTCTAGTTCAGCAATATAAAAAAATATAAATATGTAAATATTCGGTCTGTCCAGCGTTAAGTCCTGGAATAGTTTCCTCTATTTTTTGTTCTAATATTTTGTCTTTTTTTCTTTTTCCTCTTCATCTTTGTAGGCTGTGTTGGTGACAAAGCCTTCGTTTTTGGCTATGCCATTCACCTCAGTAGTAGAACTAGATGAACTTTGGGGTGCATGATGAAAAATGATGTGGATATGTGCTTATATTATTCCTCTTACATAGTAGCCTGGGTGCTCTTTCTGTTGGAAGAATGGAATTGGTATCTTCCTCAAGGGTCCCCCAAGCTGTTATATCATGCTCTGATATTGAGTCTTTAACCTAACCTTTAGGTGTTTGTCTACATTAAGGGATATTTAATAGATTTTAATTTTCCTTGCATTTAATAAAAATATGCTTTACTGCATGGAAATGAAGGAGCAACCTTGAAAAAATGTCCATCTGTATTTTAATTCTTGCTTAATACTTAATATATTTCTGTATAAGGCAAAACTGTTGAGGGGGATTTCCTGCCACCATTGTAGAATAGCCAGAGACACAGAAATCCTGTAATTCCTCAAAAAGCTGGGAAACGTGGTTGAAAACTTGAAAAGAAGTAATTGAACCAGACCTGCCATGGGCTGGATAAGATTCTTTTTGCTTTGTGAACTCTTCAACCTTTTTCTCCAATTCCATTCCTTCTGTAGGTAAAATGTTACGTTTTCACCATTAATGAGTAGTGTGACATGCAAGATAAGTACTTGGGTTTGAACACCTCGTGGTAAAAAGGGTCTTACACTGATGCAGAAAGTAAGAAAGCTGCATATAAGTGATACTTATTAGTTAGAAATGAAATCTCTCACTTAGGTTTTGCTTTGTTGCTAGTGTGTTCATCTGTCCCTTGGTGCATGCAGAAGGGCAAACCATCATTATATTAATACACTTCCTAAGCTTCATATGAGATAGGAAAAATTCAGATGTAGATTGTCTAATTGGAAAAGAACAGGAAGGGGGTCAGTGCTTCCCTTTCCACGTTAGTGAAGAGCCAGGGCTTTTAGTCTTGCTGTAGTGGAGGAGAACTGAATTTCAGTTCCAAGGTTGTATTTTTTAATAGAAAATTTGATGTAATAAGCAGTTTACCTATAGACGTCTTTATTATTTAATTACATTCTTTAAGCAGCTTATTATACAAATTCCTGAGTGTCTTCAGTTGTTTTTATGCATTGTAAGTGAGCAGCTGTGTAAGATAAGTTAAATTGCATGTGTAATCCAATAATGTCGCCAAAACTGTTAAGTTTCTCCAGTATTTTGCCTAATTCTGTTGACCTACTTTTCTCATCTGGCTCAATACTGAAAAGGTTTTTTAAGCAGGTTAGTATAAAATAAAAATAAAACAAAAAATAAAAAACCCTTTTGCTTACTTCTGTCAAGTTTTTCATTAGCATAAAGCATTTCATATAATGCATCGTGTTCGTAGTGAGGGAGAACAGATTATTTGGCCTTTTGGTATTCCTGCATCCTCACCAGAATATGCATGCCTGTATGAAGTCTCTGTTTTTAGTGTGGGAATTGGTTGATTTTAGTAGTGTCCAAATGGATTATGTGTATTTATCACGATTCCTGTTAGTTAACTTGAAGTACCATTTTCTAGGCTTAAATATAATCTTAAAGTAAAAATACCCACTTCACCAAAACAGTATTTTATACAAATAACACTGATTACTTATATCTTAAAGGTCAAAACAAGTCCACCACACACACAAAATTCCACAGAAACACAGAATTTTCTTACTAGAAATACATTGGTTAAGTGCTGGAATTCTCAATGCTAATGGAGCAGGTAGCTCAGACCAGGTAGTGGAGATAAAGGATATCATCAAGACCTCTATAGACAACACACCTACTGTTATTTATTAAACTCAAGATTCCCTGTTTCTACTAATAATGTATTTAAGTGTTCATGATTTTTTTAATTGTCAGCCCTGAAGATGTAGATCTGAAGCAACATCTGGAAATGTGAGTGAGAAGCCTGTGGGGTTCTGTATAGCATGGTGAAAAGACTGAGTTATTAAATGTGCTTGTTGGATTCTCCTCCTTAGGCTGTCTAAAATCTTTGCCCAAGCTTGTGAAAATGAAGGTCAGGAGTTATAGGGCTGTCCTGGTACACCCACAGAAATGTTTCTTTCTTGTATGATTGGATGATAATAAGATAGTTAATAGCTGAAATTGGATAGTTTATTAAGCTTCAGAGTGGGGTAAATTAAGCTTTGTGGCAGCTGAGCTTATTGGTGCAAAAAGGGTTATCCTGCCCTTTACTGCTTTTTTTTCATTTCTGGCTTCAGGATCTTGTGTCCTGTGTTCCTCCCAGATCTCCAGTGCCCTGCTTAGAGTGGGGTGATGCAGAGAGCAAAATGATAGGAAAACAAGGGTTTTTTTATTCCTTCCCCCCTCTTCTATAGGAGAATTTTCTGTTGGTTCAGGTTCATGGGTTAGCTCACTGAGAGGGCTCTGGTGAATGTTCATATCAGTGCCTAAGGAACAGGCATGCAGCCAAGGGTAGGAGAGGAGCTGATTGCCCCTTTTGGAAGTGCCTGGACCTTTATCTGATTCCCATCTGAAACTTCTTCTTTGCCAAGAAAATCTCATAGAAACCAACAGGAGAGCTTGTTTTTCTTCAGAGATAATATGATAATGATTTTATCACTAAGTATTTAATTATTATTGTTCCCCACTTACAGAAGGGGAAGAGAAGGCTGGAGGGCTGAGTACTTTTCGCTGAGCTTGTGATTAGAAACTGAGTCTTTTGGGTAGCAGAATGCTTAGCCAGTTGGTTGGTGTAGTGTCAGGCTGCTTGTTATTTGGGGCAGAGGGAGAAAAAGTGCTTCTTATTTGAAAGCCAGATTTTAGGAAATTAGTGTACCTGTTAATGCATCTATGTACTCCTGCAGCTAAGCTGGAAGTCTGTCCCTCATTAATGTCTGTAATGAGGGACAGCAAACCTTAAGTAGTCTCTCATACTTAACAAAAGAAAATACAATGGATTGTTAATATGTAGATTTGACACAGAAAATTGTTCTCAGATTCTTGTATGGCCAGTGTGATTGTAGAGTGTGTTATGAAATCTTTAAGTCATGTGTTAGTAACTCAGGTTTCGAAAACAGAAGTGTGACACTGTAAATGAAGATTGATTTATTTGTTATTCCTGCTGTGTAAAGAACATTGATTAAAAAGCAATGCAAATTTGCTCAGGCATTTATATTTCTGCTTTTATTCTGTACCTGGTAGATATGTCTGTTTAAGACTATGCAATTTTTGGCTTCTTATATTTGGATCAGTTTCTGTAAAAGTGAAATGATTTGCTCATGAGCTTTTAAGTAAGCATAATAGGAGTACATGTGTCTGTTATTTTTCTCCTTCAGATTCTCCTGTACAGTTTTCCATGTGCAGTGTGTATTTTATAAGAGGTACATTCATTATTGTAAACATGCCAAGAATATTAGGTAGAGTTATAAATTGAAAGAAAGAAATACACAGTATTAGTGTTTCCTCCTATTCTTGCTATATAAATTTTTTTCTCATCTATGCAGGAGGTTGCATCAACAATTTGAAAGCTATAAAGAACAAGTAAGAAAGATAGGGGAAGAAGCCCGCCGTTACCAGGGAGAGCACAAGGATGATGCTCCAACATGTGGAATCTGTCATAAAACAAAGTTTGCAGATGGTTGTGGCCATTTATGCTCTTATTGCCGGACCAAGTTTTGTGCTCGATGTGGAGGTCGTGTCTCTCTGCGATCAAACAATGTAAGTCTTCTGATGTGTACTCTTAGAAAAAGCTTCCTTGACATTGTCACGCTGCAGGTTGTTCACCTTAAGTTTGGCATTTCATGCTTCATTTTACTTGAGTGTTTCATTCATCACTTCATTATGAGGTGTATATAAAGTGGAATAATGTATTTAATGATTGTGACAATACTTAGAATTCATTGAGTCAATTAGAAAAAAAGAAGAACACATGGTATATAGTTCTGCTGAGTGCTAACTTGAAAATATTCGCATTTTGCATAGAATGGAAGAGGAAACTGTTTTGCTAAGGTACAAAGCCACCCTGATAAACTTTTATTGAACTAATTTAATTTTAGATTTCTTCTATAGAGCTTTTCATATACATTTATAGATTTCTCTTACATAAAATCAGTTAATCATGGGGGTGAAAAACCTCTCCAGCAACACAGCGATAGTGTTGTGCCAATTTATTTTAAATTTATTTAAAAAGTAAAACTATGGAGATTAATCTGGGTTGGGTATCCTACTCTCAGGTGAGAGAAATCTTTCTCCCTCTGGTCCACATGCAGTTAGCTGCAGTAGCTGTCCATAAAAACAAAGGGTATCCAAGAATACCCTCTGTTCAGTCAGTCCCTTCCGAAGAACTGGCTACTCACTTGTACCTGAGTGGCTGGCTCTGTGTGTGGAAGACCATTACCCAGTGATTATTTTTAGCTGATCATTTAGGACTATCGTGTGTTATAAAATGTTTTTTTATTGCATGCATAAGGTTTTTTATCTATCATGAGATGGAATAACTTTCTTATATGGCTTTAAGGTGCCAATCTTTTGTAGGGGTAATGCATCAATGCTCTTTGTCTCAAAACAAATTCAGTTAAAAATGGTCACAAATTTTATAACGGATAATCATGTTCACAATTGAACACAATGGAATAGGGCTTCTGAACTTTCATGTAAACGACAACAAAAGGATCCTCAGAAAAAATGCATTTAATCTTTATGTGGAGGTTTTCTGTGGCCGTGCTGTATTTGTGAGTCTATTAAATTACATTCACATTCTGAAAAAGTTACATAGGCATATTGGACAAAAATATTCAGATATCCATACTTCAATGTATAAACAGATGCATTCTGTACAAATAGATGCATTGCATTACATCACCTGCAGGTGGTGTCATTAGAGCAAGTCTGTGATATGTTATGCTATAGAGTGTGTATGATACAGCTTATCTTTACTCAGAAAAAGATGGAATGTACTGTAATTATTTTTCACCCACTGTTTCAAGTCACAGAAATGAAAAAGTATTTGTACTTTCATTCATTTGTAACTTGCCTTTTGTTTCTTCTGTTGTTTATGCTTCTGTGGCTTAGGGTGGGAAAACATGTTTTCTACATATGCAGTAATGTCATCTTTTTATTTAAAGCTTTTTTTTTTAAATTTTATGTTTTAATCTCTTTATAGAGAGTTACTAGAATTGCATTTCTTTGAAATCTATTAATACTTGCCTATTTTATTCTTTTTCTCTTCTTTTTTTTCTTTTCTCTTTTTATTCTGCTTCCTTGGATGCTTTCCCAAAGGAGGACAAAGTGGTTAGAATCCATGCTTTTTATCATTTATTATTATACTGTTGTTAGTTATCTGGGAAACATTTTAATGTAAAAACCTGAACTGAAACTTTAGTCTTCCAAAGGGGAGGGGGGAGGAATAGGAGTCCTAACTTCTAGGCCCTGCCCATCCCCTAGCTTAACACAGACTTCAAAGATAGCTCAGCGAGGAAACTGGCGACTGTTGTCAAAATTGGGACAATAAATCAGTTAAGAACTTAGAATTATTAATAGGCTATAAAATAGAGGAGGTAATAAAGTGTAATAAAGCTTTAGTTCGTAAAAATGTCTTTGGTTAACATCTTGACTATTTGCATGCAGGGTCCTTCCATCACATTCAGGAAATCTAATTTAGCATTTTAATTGTAATTTTACATTGATTTACATGGTGTGCTGTGTTTCACTTCTGGCTGCAATAGAAATTCAGGGAATTCTTGTGAAATCAGCTTTTTACTTTGCATTTGGAATAATACACATAGACAAAGTTTAACCTCTTAAAACTGGACATAAGTACAGTGAGCAAGATAGAGGGAATGCTGTGCAAGTGTGTAATTACCATTTTAAAAAGTTGCAAAACTTTTAGGATCAAGTACTGGCATATTCACTACTAATGTCTGTGCCATATCTGAGATACATGAGGGTAGTTCCCTGTTCATCTCTGCATCCTGTGCATAGAGAAAGGGATGGCAATACTTCAGCAGAACAGTGCATGTCCACTTACAGCCTCTTCTCCAGCAGGTTTGCAAAAGGTGGTATTTTAACTTGGAGACTTAGGTAGTGGAAATTAGTCAGCAGCTGAAACAAGTGTAAAGTCATTGTAGTCCAATGTAGTTTTGGACATGTGGATGATGGTGTATACTTGTATTATGAAGTGCTGGTATGCCCCAACTTGCGTCATAGCATAGATGTAACCTGCAGTTTTATACTGTGTAACACTCAGAGAAAGTTATTTCTATCTTACCTGCATATTGTGGTAGCATATTTCCTGTGGCAGCAGTATTCTAAGAGCAGGGCTGTTTTTCTAATGGTTATGAAGTATAACTCATTATAGCTTCATTCCACTGTTTTCTCTGTGTTACTCTGAAGAAAGTGCTGAAATAATCCGGGACTTCCAGACCTTTTCCATTCTATTCATCTAAATCACTTAGGATAGAGTTGGAGAAGTTTCAGCTTGGTAACTAATGTCTTACTAAAGCAGTGCATCATTGCTGCATTCATGGGTGTGTGTTAAATGGCTAGTGCACTTACAACAGTTGTCTTCAGGGCCAGAAACAGCAAAGCTCTTAAGTGCCGTAATTGCCATTTAAGTACAGTTTAGCCATGTAGATTTTGGACAGCAATACAGGCAAACTTCACCTGACTTGCTTATGTGCTGGAGGCATCCTTCACACTTCAGTCTGGGACAAAAACTTCTCTAGATAACTGAAATAGTGATAGTCCACATAGAGTAGAGAATGTGCCTTTGATAAGGTGACAGCTTAGGTGTTCATCTTTGAAAAATGTCATTTGGGATCCAGAAACTAGACTCTACTGAAGTGCTCTGAAGACACATTTCCTGAAGACATACCTGACTCATTTAGATTGTCCTAAGTTCAATTAAAAATACTCTTACTGTTTATACTTGCCTTGGTTTAGGTTTTGCGGTGTTGAATTCCAATTTCCACATGCAAGAAAATGCCCTAATAATATACTTGAAAATATCTTCTGTAGCTTGTGATGAAGCTAAGCTACATCTCTTTAAGAGCTGAAAAGTTATGAGAGTCAGAGGGAGAGTATCCAATAATGAGTTCTGAGGAACCTGGGAAACTTTTTTATAAAGTACAATTGTTTTCACAGTGCTTGTCTCTGAAAGCTAATGAAATCTATAGAACAAATTAGTTACAAAATATTAACATGTATCTAGCAAATAACATTCTTTGTAAGCAGAACAACTGTAATAACTCATATAAAGCAGCATGAGAAAAATATTTTGTTATTGTTTTCAGTGTCTCAACATTCTTGATTAATCTACATATAGGGACAAACCCTTCTTTATCTGATGAGTTCAATGTTAGTAAAGACTTTTTAAACATGTTTATATGAGCTTTGTTCTCTCCACATGAATTTTTACCACAATAAATTATATTAATATTAAAACACATGCACCAAGTTCCTACAAGTTAAGAGTGCATCAGTTGGAAAGGATGGTGACGTATGTGTTACCAAAGTGCGAAGTCCAGGAAAAGTCAAGCATTGTCCTAGATTCAAGCTATTTCATGTAGAGTTTCAGAATTAGTTGCAGAATTAATGAGACCTGACCTGGGATGCTGTGTAACGTGTTACGCAGCTTTGACAAATACAAGCTGTGATAGGCACAAAGAAAGTCATGCAGAGGATGGTCAAAGAAATAGAAAGCTGTTTATATGGGAGAAGACTAGAGACTAGGGGGACAAAAACTAGAATAATCATAAGTGATATCTAGAAATATAGTAATCTTAAACAATAAAAATAACCTTCAGGCGACAAGATAGTGAATGCAAAAGACCGATTGGGTGTAACTTGGCCGTAAATGCTTTTGGCTCGGAAAAAGATTTTGTAATCAGAAAAGCAAAGCCTTGGGAAATCTTTTCATGTGACTTTTTGTAAGGAAAATAACCCAATAACATTTTAAAGGCTAAATTTGAGAAGTTTAGGAAAAGATTTATGCAATGTAGTTGCCTGTGGCTATAGGAGAGTGTATTAGATCCTGAAGAGAATCCTTGCAACTGTTGCTTCTAGCTAAATACTTTTAAAATGGGGTATAAATAACGTAATACTTTTCAAGGCTGTTCTTGACCTTTCCAAGTAACTAACCAAATATATTTGAAGGACTGTTTCAAAAATACGTAGCATATGTGCTCTGTTCATTTAAAATAATAAAGGACATCCCAAAACATTCATTCCTTGTAGTGTGAGTGTTAGTTGGCATCTTAGGTTTGTCAAGACATGACTCCAGTATGCTTACTAAATTAATTGGCAATAACTGGTACATCCTAGTGGCTAATGACATAGCACATAACTTGCCATGATTCTTATTCTGATATGCCAAAATCTACACCTAAATATGTGTCTTAAGTTCTGCCATGTTCTTTGAGTATTGGTTAGCTCTTCATACTTTTCACCTGAGCCTGCTCGTTCTTCATACGGTTGCAGGCAGGCCACATTTAATGGGAGCATTGTCAGATAAGAAGACTGATAGCTAGTCTGTTTATTCAAATCAGGCTTAAATGTAGTTGTACAGTAAGAGTATATTACTAATAATACTGGGTTTGAAAACAGTTGGCAGTTGTCTGATGTACAGAAAAAGGGCAAATGTTTTCCTTCATGTTACCTTAATATTCAGAAACAATGTTACATGAACGTGGCAACCTATTCACTGTGACCCCTGAGCATTTCTGCGTACTTCTAAAGGCGGCAGAATGTTTTTAATACAGAATTTTACAAGAGACTTCATTTCAGAAGGAAGTCATGTAGGTGCTTAGAGAAAAACTACTTTTAATTTGACACAATGTGTCTTCACTTTCACTCTGGATCCTTTAAGTTGTGTTTCCTACACCAGCATTTTTATTCTTTCCACTCCATTCACTCTCCCCTCTGACATGAACTGTCAGGGTTATTAGGGCAGTGGAGAAGCCAGCAAAATGTCCAACTGGAGCTTCTCCCTGTTTTGGCAAGGAGTGGGCAGAGGTCTGGCTCAGTAGTCCTGCTAGCTCTGTTCTTCCCTCCAGCGGCAACCGCAGCCTTTAGAGAAAAAAAAACACCTGAAAATACAGCTTTTTTTCCTTGCATCATTCCTGTAAAACTTCTAACTAATATTTGGTTAGGTAATATGTTTCCTTTGTAAGCATCTGATGTATGAAGTCATATGGCTCTGTTTCTCCTTGTAGAAAAGGAGATACATTTTGGGGTATAAAAGTAGTCTTGAATGAGTGAATGCAGTTTCTTTGGATCAAAATTAAGGTGTTTTGTGAGGTGCTGTGGGTGTACTGAACTAAGTGCAATTTGTATGATAATGGCAGAGTTAAGTGGAAGATCCATGTTCCAGATTAAGCCAGATATTTATCTGTAGAAGTCAGCCTACCATTCTACAGATTTCATTGGGATTACAAGTTTTGATCAAGTTTAAAGTGAAAAGAATTGAGAGCAAATGATGAAAGATGGTTTTGTCACTGTTTCCTGTGTTTTTCTGAAATGTTAGTTGCACAGAATAGAGAGGTTTGCTTACACATTTTTCTGTTTACATACATAAGGACAACTGAGAGGAAATCAGGATGTAAAATACACTGTAAATAAAATGGAATTGATTTAACTGAACTTAGTGGTATGTGACTGCAGAAAGTAATGTCAATTATCAGGGCTGAGATGCTGGAGATTCATATTTCTGATATGGCTTTCACTGAAATTATTTTCATTTTAGTGTAATGTCAGTGATTTATACTTGGAAAGAAAGACAACTTGAAAACATTTCCCTAATTGTGTGTCAGGTATTTTTACAGGGTGTTTGTCATTTAGTTCCTTTAAATTATGCTTCAAATTTCCTTACATAATGACTTGCTAATTTATGCCTTACTAACTTGAGTGCATATGCCATGCAATTCAGCTGTGTACTGTTGGTTTTAACAGAAGTTGTTAATATTGCCAGAACAAAATGTCTGGATTGTCAGGAGTGGTTTTGCATCCCTTTCACAGAACTCTTATGTCAATTTGTTTGTTAAAAGGCTAATTTGTGTGAAGTTCTGACTAATTCTGATGCAGAACAACAATAAAAAATCCATCAGAAAGAAGAAAGATTACAAATCAAATTTCAAAGTGATAGGAGATAAATTCTCTCTCTCTAACATTTAACGTGATTTGTTTCCTAAAAGATTTGGGGTTTGTATGCATCAAGAAAGAAGCACTGATTTTCAGTAATCACTCCCTGGAACTTCTGCTTTCAGCAGATAATAGAAAAAAAAAGAAAAAAACCCAAACAGCAGTCCAGCAAGAAACTGAGGAATTCTATCTCAAGTAAGATGTGGAGCACTTGACTCTGCTTTCTGGGGAGGTATTTCACTTGCAAAAAAATCCCAGAGTTATTTTTTTAAAAGTGAATTTTTAAAATTAGCTTGCTTTCCACCCAGTTTGCTGTAGCAACGTGTTTGATTTTTAACACCTGTTTTTCAGTGTCCAGCTGGCAAAAATGTTACTTCTTGTGAACAGAAACAGAAAAGCAGGCAGCTGTTGCTCATGCTTCGAAGTTAATCAGAGCAGAACTTCTTCATTTAATGGTTGGACTGTAGAAGTGTCATTAGACAGCAGACTTCTGTCCCCCTCACTATAGCTTTTAGTCAGCATTAGAACAGTAACCACTCAGTTATGTTCCTTGTTTTACCCAGGGTTAGTTTATCTCTTAGCCAACTACTTTAACTGTCTAGCCGTGCAATTCTACAGTTGATGACCAAGAAAATACATTGCTACTGCAGCCTTCTTTCCTAACAGCATATGCCTTCAGCATAGTATTTTTGTCATTTTAACACTAACAATCTCACATTCTGTTTGGTCCACTTAAGTTGGCGGTGTAAAGCTGGAGATCAAGAGAGTCTTCAAGTGATTCTCCAAGCAATGCTGTGTGTCCTACTGCTTCAGCTATTGTCTGCGGTGTGGGAGATCAGTGTTGAACTCCACGGTGATTAAGTCTTACTTTCCCAGATGGGAATGCAGTGCTGTCAGTACAGAAGCAAAGAGGAACATCTTCCTACCTGATTTGGGTCTGCCTCACTACAAAGTTAGAGTGGAAAATGTTGAAATTATTTGTCTGGTTTTCTTTTTGTCCAGAAGTACACATTAAGCTAGTATTTAGATGTGTCTTTGCTGAAAATCAGGACATCTGTGTAGACTGATCTATATATAGATGATAACTTTTGAAGCATAGTCATCTCACAGATCTGTTTCAGTCTCCTCCAGTTCTTCATTCACTTTAACATGATTCCAGTAATGTTGCTATAGGAAGAAAGCAAACTCAGCTTTAAATCCATGCAAAACCTCTATATAGCAAGTTGCAGTTTTGCATGAGAGGTCACCATATTTATTTGGAGCTGTTCTTGCATCCTTTCAGTCCATTATGCACATTTAATTGTTTGTAACAAAGTCATCTTGGAGTATAAAATCCAGAAGTTTCAAATAAAGAGGCGGTGAATCCAGAGACTGTGACAGGTATAGGTAATTTTAATTTGTCCATGACTATGTTCTCTGAAGTCTGGCTTGCACATATTTATTATATCAACACGTTAGGGAATAAGATCATGTTGTTGGATAGTTTTACAGCTCTTTGAAATTAATGATCTGCAATATTATCTGGAGGACAATGTGGAAGCCAGTGCACTCTACCTATGCGCAGGTGGAGTGAGTCTGGATATAACCCACTTTTCCAGTGTACGTCTGTACAGTGAGTCTGATCATTGGAAATGCGTTCTTAGAACGCATTTGGAATGTGTTGTACAATGCTCTGAGTGGAAATTAAGTAAAAGTGCCTAGTGTGTATCCTTGTGTGACATCAGACAGTTAATATACTTACCCAGCATTTGTTCATGTGAGAGGCAGCCTGTCAATCAAGGACGCATCTGGCAGTCAGAATCCTACGTATCATCATTTTGTGCGGAGGCACAGTTCTTTGTTTTCACTAGTTACAAAATAATGTGCAGATGCTAAATAGAACTAAATTTAGCAAACTGATTTCTGGGGCTATTTTGTCACCCCAAACCCAAAGAGATTTAGCTAAAAAGTGATCTTGCTGCAAAGAGAGATTTCAAAAGATTTATGACCTATTAGGAATTATGAGAAACCAACAAGTAGCAGAAAAAAATTCAGAGGACGAAGTAATTGTGAGGAGTAGATGTAATCTGTGTTCTCCCTAGATCTCTCTCTGTTTCTCTGTTTATTATAAATAACCTTAATCCTCATCCAGGATTAAAATTCAGTGTACTTTTAGCAATGCAATGTCCTAGATAAATGATACTTACATCTGTTTTTAAATCTCTTGTATCTTTTTACATTTTGGAGCGTTTTGTGATTTCACTTAATGGATGGATGCATCCATCTATGTATCTCCAGTGCTGCAATTAGTGAGGGTTTTTAGGATAAATTGTTGTAGAGAAACCTGAGGTATGTGAGTTTATTAAATATAATGTGATTATGAGGATAGAATATTGTCTGTCAAGCAAGTAAATCTATAGACAAAGCTTCTGTAATATTTTGTGGGTTTTAGTCAATCAATATAGGGAACCATTTACAGCTGAGCTTTCCAGTGAAGATAAGTCCCCCCATTCTTCGCATCCTCCCTCCCTTCCCCCCTCCCCCCCCCCAACTGTGATTATAAATTATCTGTTACTGGTTGTTTAATGGCTGGTAAGAGACTAAGTAAAAATCTGCACAAAATATAATCTGCATTTTGTTAAGAAGCAGATAAAACCTAATAATTTCTTTAACTCCAATTGAGCTTTCCAAAGAGCTGCAAGTTACTTAGACTGAAGTACATCACATACTGTGCAGTTTCAGTATTCCAATTGAAACACCCATCAACAAATTTACATGCAATAGTTTTAGAGAAAATTTGGTATTAAATGTTATTTTCTCAATGATCTGCTAGATTTGTAATTAACTTGCTCATAAAAAGCAGACTTCCATAGCAGACCCCTTTGCATTGGTGAGTTTTGTGAAAAGGATTTGAAATGTTATATTGCAGAAAGTTGAGTATTACTGAGAAATACAGGTTTAATTATAGAGATGAGGAGATGTTGCTGGGTCTATTAAGTAGATGAGTGTGTGTATGATGGTTCTAGAGAAAATGTTTGCATGTTGCTGGGATTAATGGTAGTGTAACTTGCATCTCTGCAACCTGTGGTAAGTGATCAAAACTCATATACACTGACCTATGCATGCATTGGCAAAGTTAATTTTTCTCTCTGTAACTTTTTTCCACTGGCCAAATAACTTCTACAGAAGGAGAGAGGGCAGCTGAAGGGCCATCCTGCAAACTGCTCACAGATCTTTGTCAGCCTGAGAGCTTTATCCTTCAGGATTATTTGGATCAGTCCTTTTAGCTTAGAAACCTGCTTTCCCAGCTGATTTCAGGGAATGATCTGATTGTCTTTGTGGGTGGGTTAGGGCAACCACAAAGGCAACTTCTTGCCCATGTAAGTGCAATGCAGCAGAAAAAACAACAAGTTGGAGAGGAATTAAATGGAGGAAGATTTCCTATATTATTTTGGTTTTTACCCCTACACTTTCAGCACAGATACAGCGTTACTCTTTCGTATCTGTGAATATCCTGTGTTGCAGGTTATATCCCTTTGTTCTGTGCATCTAAGTATGTGTTTTCCTGATCATCTAGCAAGTATTTAGTAGAGCCTATTTTTCACATTAGAGGAGCTGCCTTTCTGGGTCACTTCTGCAGCCTGTTAAAGAGGAGGCTGGTGAGGTGTCCAAGAGGGATTAAGTCAATACATTTGCCTGTCAGAGTGAGTAGGAATCAATTCCAGATGACAACCCTGACGTTATATATGAGCTCTGTTCATGCTTTCATTATACTTAGTGGAGGAGATTGGTGTGCCTCAGAGTGATTCAGCTTGCTCTGAACTGAACTGAATCTGCTCTGAACCTTTACCAACTGTAGCGCCTATTTAGGAAAGTATAGCCCCTAGGCATCTAGTGTTGTATAAGGTACTGCAGTGTTTTATTGTAGCTTCCAGCAGCTACCCCAGATAAGGGTGGCTCTCAGGTAATTCCTGTGTAATACTGAGCAGCTCCACATCTATTTTGGGAATTTTAGGGCACTTCAGGTAGAACTAAATGCTGGTATAGAGGCAGTTGAATCCTGCTATAGATTTTCATTAGTTACAGTAGGAAATCCGGCAGCAATGATGTCCTGTAGACACATTTAGAAACCTATATTTTATCTTATCTCAAATGAAACTCTACACACTCAGTCTGCATCTTCTGTACAAACCTACGCCTTCTCTCCCCTGCAGGCAACCTGACAATTCATACAGCAGCAGGTATTTTTTTTAGCCTTTTGTCTCCTACATAACTTGACCTTCTTCAGAGGGGTTATCTATGATCTTATGCAGTCTGGGCTGCGTGGAAAGTTGTGAATATATTCTGCTATAGAGAGTTCAGTTTGAGTTTTTTTCCCCCACATTAAAGATGAAGCTTCCTGATGTACAATGCCTTAAATTGTTCTTGGATCCGCCTCGAACCTGCTGGAACCGGGACGGGGGAGCCTGAGCCTCTCCTCACAAAAGCCACCCTGCAGCCTCTCCACTGTCAGCACCAGGGCACTGGCACCCAACACAGCTTCAGCCATCCCCCAGCAGCACTAATGCAGCCTAAGGGAGGCTGGCCTGTGCCGTCTGTCCTTTTGCAGTCCTCATACTGTTTTCTCTTTCTTAGCCATGTCTTTTTGTTGCTCTGACTATCGTGGGATCAGCTCACCATTACTTAATTACTTTCATTTCTTTGACCATAAGTATATGTAGGTACAGCTCTATTTAGTGAACTGACTGGATTTGATTTTTTATTTGATGCAAGAAACAATATCTGTTTTCAGAGTAAAGTGCAGATTTTTTAAACTTTACTTTGGAAGGTATCCTTTTTAATTTTCTCTGCCTTTTTTTTTTTTTTTTAATAAAGGTAGAAGATCCTTTATACAGTCAGTGGCACCCAGGTTGTCAACATCTTTATTAGCTTGCTTTCTTTTTTGTTATGTTCTCAACTTCTGATAATCTTTCCATTTGCCTTCAACTTTTTAAAACTATATCATGGCAAGTTTTGAGGCTGTGTTGTTAACAGCCTTTATTTCAATTATAAGCTAATTTATAATTAAGTAATAATTCAATAGATAATAATGTTGCACTTAGCATCCCACTGTTACATTATACCTTGTGTAATAAACTAGAATCATGCAAAAGCAACTTTGCATATACCAAGTGGATGAAAATTAGTTAAGTGAGGATCACAGAGGCAATTCTAAACAACCATCAACATAAAATGAACTGTCTTTCTAGTTTAGCCCCAAAGGTGTTATATTTGGGGTTTAACTGCTTTAATATTTGTTTTTAAAAGCTACTCTTTTGAAAGTACTAAGTTATGGCAAGAAGAGCTTTCTGATGTAGTATACCTTATATTGCTTGTAAGTTGGCTGTTTTCTCAAAACTCATATCACATATTGTGCTGCCTACCCTTTCACTTCATTAAGGCCTTCCAATTTTTATAGAGATACATGTTTCACTGTTTTATTTTAGAGCAGCTCATAGGTGACTAAGAATTCAATTTTTTGGCTGTATCTGTGTTTTGAATGTAGGTACTACAACTGTATGGGCTGAGGAGAATCACATTTTTCCCCTTGCTTCTATTCTTGGTTTTATTTTTCTGTCATTTAAAGTATATAACCTGCCCACCATATAGTTTAACCATAATTACTATTTCTTAGCAGTTTATCTTAATGAACAGCTGAAAGGTATGTACTCTCTTAATCTTTTTTCCTTCTTTATGTCCGATAGCTTTCTGGACAGCTAACTTCAGCTGCCCTGTCATTTCCTTTTCCAATTTGAATGTCATGTGATATTGTACTAAACAAGTGCAAAGAAGCCCTTCAAACTGAAAGGAAAGAGAGCAGTGTTCAAGGTTAATGTAGTATACAGGAGCTTTATGCTTCTGTCTTGTAAATTCTTTTTACAACAAATTTGCAAAATTCTTTTTTGTAAAATTCTTTTTACAAAAATTTCTTGTAAATTCTTCAGGGTGACTAAGTGTAGCAAATACTGTAAATGTTCCATAAATAAAAGCTGCTTGTGCTTGCACATCAAGTGACATGGTGTAATCTTAGCAACTCGTTAAAACAAAATGTTTAAATCTCTCCCTGTAGTAATATTTCTTACGAAGGATAAGTAAACATATGTAGGTTTAGAAACTGAAGAGTCATTTCTGCTTTGATTTAACTCGAAAGACAGCATTCAAATGATGCAGAAAACTTGGCACTATAGTCTGACTTACGCAGAGCATGACATTCAGTGTGAATCTGAAAACTTTTCAGTTCTGTCATGTTCTGCAAGCAGCAAGTGCTTATAGGGCTAGCAATACTCCTATAATTGGTGCTGAGGGGACAGTAAAAATTCTTCCAGTGGCTGAACTTTAAAGTTCAGAATAGTTCTTGTTTCCTTAAAATAGGCAGGACAGAAAAGAAAAAAAAAGTGAAGGGTTTGTAAATAAAAGATTGCAGTGCCACATGATTATTACAAAAGCTGCTGGACTTGCTCTGTTTCCATTTAGAGCTTTAGTGTCTCACATTCAATCTGCCACTGTTTGCTACTGTGTACTAACAGTCCTAGTAAGCTCATTTATTAGGTAGTTTGTCGTAGTGCACATGCGTGTATGTAGTTTTGTTAATGCCTTATGCTGATTTTGCCTGAAGAGACATAAAGCTTGCCAAAAAGTATTTTTCTTAAAAGAGAAAGATAAACCTGAATCCCCAAATGCCTTTTCTGAAGAAAAAAACTCAAACTGAGGAAAAGTAGTTTTCCTCTGACGTAAGTTTTGTCTGTACATCATCTGTTCCAAATGATATATGATAATGGTATATCGCCTTTGATATATGACAAGATGAGAACCCAATTTTATTATTTTTTCCAGCATACTTGCTTCCTCTTAATTCCTGATATTGTCCTACAATCTCCCTATTGCCTCTGTCTGAAACTTTATCTTCCACTTGTTCCTGCCTCTTTAATTATTCCGTTCACCCTACTTTGAACCTCTCTACCTCTTTGTCCATGTCCACTTGGACATCCTTTCTTCTTGGCCACATCATCCCGTAAGTCTTCCTTCTCACCCTGTCTTCTTGTATCTAGAGACAATGAAGAGCTGAAGTGGTTAAGAGAAAGTTATTAAAGATGATAGGGCCGTAGAGTCTGACCTCAAGTAAACCAGTCGTATTTAAGCTGGGATAAACTGCTGGTTTTAGTATAATCATCTAAAACCTAGAGACAACCGACTAAAACAGTGCTAACCTTTTTTTAATATGTAGTCTACTGACCTGATTTCAGTATGGATTTAAAATTTATTATAAAAGACAGAGAAATACATATTAATGATTAAACTCACATTCTAGAAACAACAGGTATTACTGTAATAAAATCTTCTGGAAAATCTTTCATAAAACCTGATGGCTGTGGTTTTATGGATGAGGGTGGAGTTGTCTGATTTGTCTTTTATGTCTCTTTTGGGCTTAAATAACATAAGTTGATTTGTTTCTCTGGGATGATTCTGGTGGCTATATTGCATAATCTGAATTAAAAACAATGAGAGTTCAAAGACGGAATCATGACAATGAATCAAAACTGAGAGGAGTGGTACTGTGAGCAGAAAGATATCAGATGAGTTGGTCAGAATGGTCTTGTCAGTTTAAAAGATGGTCAGACTTTTTGGACCTAGCAAAAGGCTGATATATTTGAAAGTTATTTTTTTGCCAGATGTGCCACATGATCAGAAATACTCCTGCTTCCTACAAGGTTGTGTTTAGTGTTCAACTACTGTGAATATGGCTGAATACTGAACATTAAAGACATCTGTATGAAGCAAAGGTGAACCAAATTTAGGCAGCTTTATATGGACCCCACTAGCTCTGGAAGCTGTCACCATGGGAAGGCTACTTTCTACCAAGCAGGGAACAAGGAAGTTCAATTCTTAGTTGCCGATACGTTTCTCTTTCCACTGTATAAGGTTCAAGTCCCTGGGGAGCTAGCATTTAAGAGGGATCTAGCTGGCTATAATCTGTTACCTGACTGAAAAGATTGCTTGTGTCTGCTGAATAGACTACATGTATGCATAAAAAGTCTTCACCCATCTATAAATGTGAACTGAGGGCTCGTGGGCCTTACATTTGTCCCGCCACGGAGTATGCATCCCTCCATTTCTGATAATAAAGAAGCAGGATATCCTTGGCTGTTACCTCTTCCCCTCATACCCCTAAGTCATCACTGTGCTATATGCCTTTTATTTGTTTAGGAAATACAAAGCCTCATTAGATATCTGTGAATATACAGGTAAGTGCAGAAGATCAGAATGGCTGTCTCACCACCTAGCAAAGTTCTGATCTCAATTTTTCGAACCTGTTTTTATAACAGTAGCTTCATTGGATAACGAAACATCATTGCTGTATGAATTCCCCAGCTGTAATGTTCTGCACTGCCTTACATCCTCTTACCTTGTTGAAACTCTCCTCTTTCCCTGTGTGGTCTGCCAGTAGTATTGTAAATTCAGAACAGTAAACTTACAAAATCGATGCTCTGTATGGTCTGTGGCTGTCAACAGTGCACTGTTGAGATCAGTCAAAAAATGTATAATATTCTTATACTGGCACAAAACTCCTACTGCATTTTCCTGCCCCTTTTTCCTTTTCCTTATCTTTTAAATCTTCCATATTCAAAATCACAGTTGTTTATCCCTTTCTCAGTCACCCTGTAGTCTTTACTTTCCTAAAAATCTGCACTTTTCCTTACCAAAAATACATTGTTTGCGCCATTTTTTTCTTTTTAAATAAATCTTAGATATCCACTCACATTTGTTGTAGAACACTGATATTCTCTCTTCCCCTTCCTCAAATCTTCTATCCCAGATTTACTGAGATACCTTTGTGCTCGAGCTTGATAGCACAGATAGCACTTAACCAGCTTAGCCTCAGACTCTGCACCTGGAGCGAGAGGTGGGAGAATTAACAGAAAAGACCATGGACACCTCAGAAGGTAGGATCAACAAAGATGAAATGTAAAAAAAAAAAGCCCAAAAGCCAAAAAACTGTAATCCTTTCAGTAAGGGGGAAACTGCAAGTAAGATGTTGAACCAACTTTTATGGTGTGTTGTGGCTTCCCAGGATAGTCTGGTAGCTTTTCCAGAAGGGGAGGTCAGATTGCTGATCTGTGTAAAACAGAATGTTGCAAAAAGAAAGAGTATGTTTGTTTTGAAAATAGCTGTTATAAACGTTTAAGAAGCTGCAGTGATGAAATCAAAGTGGGAAGAATACGCCTTCTGTAATTATAAGCATTCCATACATTTACATGCATAACAAAACAGCAAGCTTAAGTATTGCTAATTGTGTGAAGAACACTGCAGACTTATGGATGAGTCTGGGAGATACCGTGAATCATGAATGTGTATAACATGTATAGGGCATAATCCTACTTGGTGTTTTGTCAAAACCCTTACTGGGCAGTACTAGCTGTTGCAAAATACTCATTTACAAGTAGGCACCATATGATACTTAACACTCCCCAAGCATGAAAAGTTCTGTATAGCTGTATTTCCACCATGGTGATTTACAATTAAATAATACAAATTTTACTCACATTGGTAGGGTTTCATCATGAATTAATTTATTTAAACTTATGTTTCCAGGTTTATCAAGATTGTGTTTAGTATTATATCTGTATGTGCTATAAAAAAGTATCTGTAACAGATCATTTGGGGACCTTTGCACATCTTTGCTCTCAGCCTCAGAATAGTGTCAAGACTACTGGCTGTTTCTGGCAGTGGTGGTGATTCAGGGGGGTGCCTGGCTGTTTCTGGCAGTGGTGGTGATTCAGGGCTGCACACAGGGGTGCCCAGGCCTGGGAGGAAGCGTACCCTTGGTGCCATGCTCTCCATCACTGGATCACTTGCAAATTAGATGCTTGATTTCACAATCTAGCTGTGAATAAGGCTCTGACAGCTTTATTCTAGGCTTTGTGTGGACTTGGGGGTGGGAGAGCTGTAAGCAAAACTTAGAAGCCAGAGCTTCCCAGCATAGGAGTTAGTGGGAAACAGAGGGATATGCTGGGTAAGCAGAGCTGATAGTCATCCAGCACTATTCTCTGTGAATGGAAAGGTGATCAAAGTGGTCAGAGAAAGCCTCTGTCGAGTTGCACAGCAGAGATCACTCCAATGAGATTATCCTACAATATGTCAGAATATGCTTTCTGCCCTTTCAAGCAGACTGTTTTCAGGAATTTGTTTGCAATGGCAGATCTGAATGTGCTGCATACTCTCCCTTATGTTCCCTGGGCAGGTAGTTATGTCATCCATAAAAATATTTGTCCTAAACTGATTGTCACTGATTCAGGTAGTTCCCACTAGGAATACTCCTGAACTGCCAGCCATCCTCTATTGCCTTCTATCCCTATTTGCATAGCTAGTAATGATCCTCCTCTTCCTCACAGCCCCTGGATTTCTGCATCGTGTCTGCATAGCGCTCTGTTAGTCTCATCTCCACTGCTTCTTCCTGTGGATCCAAAGGCTTTGTAAGCTTTGTTCATCTCCTGTGTCTATTGTTCTTTCCCCTGAATTGTCCCTGCAGATGAAGGTACCCAGAACAGATCTCCTGGTGATCCAAATAGTGGCTGTCAAGGCCAATATGTTCCTCTGAGTAACTCAGCAGTGACATTCATTTCACAGACTGGGAACCCCAAATACAGGTTTAGGGAGACAATCTCTTTTGAATCTGGAGAGAATGCCATCAGCTGTTAACACCTTACTTTAACATGAGCTAGAGAGACTTAATCTCTGAAATATCTGGAGATGCACAAACATATATATACATGATAAATATAAGGCAGCTTGGTTCTCACTAACTCATATTGGAAGTTTTCAGGCACACAGTTGCTTCACTTTCATTAGGTAGAGGTAAACTTAAGGTCCAAGATATCTAAATTTCTCAGTGCTTTATTCCATACAGAATACAGAATGGTTGAGGTTTGAAGGGGGCCTCTGGAGATGCTGTAGTCTGAATCGCTGCTCAGACCAGGCCCAAGTAAATCAAGTTGCCAGGGCCATGTCACATTGGGTTTCAAATGTCTCCAAGGATGAAGAGTTCATTACACAATTTTTATTTTGTGTGTATATGTGTGTTTGATAATGCAAAATCAGAACTTAGTTCATGCCCGTTAAGCCCTGTATGACCCATCATTTAACCCACTCACTTTTCCTTCCATGAGCTTTTTTTTTTTCAGTTCAAGAATTGGACTCTGAAATTTAACTGCATTTTGACTAAACTTCTTTACAACTTCTGTACAGCTAGATGTTTCCAATTTCTTTTGCCATTAATTATTTTACATTCTATACCAAAAAATGTCCTTTCCTCTCTACTACATTTGTTTTGATACAATTTGTATACGAAAAGAATATTTGTATACAATAATATTATGGAAAAATAACAATATAGAAAAATAATATTATAATAAATAATATATGAAAATAAATAAAATGTGGTGTAATCTCCCACAGAGATGATGTACGCACTCATGCACTATTAGCAACAGTCTTGTTCTGAACATTTCTATATTTTTGCTACAGTTTGTAAATATGTAAATGATTAAATGGAGTGGAAAGCTCCTGGTGAGTGCTCCTTGTTTTTTGAACAAGAGTTAAAATGTTATATCAGTCCTGGCTGTCAGTTGTTTCATGCCATTTACTTCATTTTGTTAGACTTCCGTCATTTAAAGAAATTATTTCCATCTTCCATGTGTAGCTGTAACTATGGAAACCTTGAAGTGATTAAGAGGAATGCAGTTAATGCTTCTGTGGCTCATCAAGACAGCCAAATGCTCAAATAGTTAGACAAAACTTGTTGATTTTAAGAAGGTTAGAAGAATGTACAAAGATGATGAGATGATTTCTAGTGTAGCTTAATGGTCTGTGAAAAATGGAGATTGATGTGACAGAAAATGTGTAATTCATGGCTACTACATTATCAAAAATATATTAAGAAATTGAAGGAAATTCAGGCAAGAGAAATGAAGCTGAAAGCAAAACTGATCTATGAGGAAAGAGTGAGATTAAAGCAAAGCTTTCTGAAGTTGTGATTGTCGCACGGGGCCAGAAATCTCCCACTGCTGAGGAAATAAAAATACTGAGGGTGAAACTAGGAAATGTGGATGAGTAAGGTAAGAGTGAGCCTAACAATGTGGAAAATGGATTTTAAATGGGCTAAGCTTAAATACAGAGCCTGTGAATGAATGAAAACATCGGAATGTTTGGGATTGCTGAGTTTCAGAAAGAGTGGACTAAGCATCATCACGATGACCTGTGGATAAATAAAGCCTGTACTTTCTGATGCTGCATAAACTTTTCTCATGGATTGGCTTGTCTTCCGAAAAAGAAATCTTCAATCCTAGACAAATTAGCCCAAATAATTAATACTTCTTGAGTCTCTTTGATTTTTAACAACCCAGGATAAAGTCTCTCTGAGTTTTAACCCTTCCTCTCTCTTGGTATGATAGTTTCCCATCTCACTCAAAATTGTAAGTTTGTAAATTTTAATCATTTTAGTTAGTAGACCTAAATACAGAGCTGCAAGGGCTTTCAGGTGCAAGGTTTCACAGGTTGTCCAGCCTATAGTCCTACTGTAGAAGGTCACAAATGGAACTGTGAAAACACAATTTTTGTAGTATATTTTCGGTGGTGTGTACTAATTAATTTATTTTTTTATTAGATATAGGAAAAAAACCCCAAAACCTTGCAGGGGGAGAATATTTCAGATTGCTCTGTAAATGTGCTGGTATGAATCTTTAGACAAAGCACATGATTTCTCTACTGGCAATTTTGGTTTTCTCCTTGAACTCCAAAGATATTCTCAGAGAAGTACATTGCAATAGTGACTGGAACTTGACAATGTGCTGATTTAGCTTTATTATTTCATACGATAACTTTAGTTGCCTGAATGTATCACTTCCAGGATTATTGGAGAGAATGCTTAATTTTTGTGGAAGTTGTTGGGAGCCTTCTGAAAGATTGGCAGCTCTAGCTGAGAAATTTTGGCAGCAGGGCATGTGAAGAAAGTGAGTTGTTTTTTGATTTATTTTTATCTTAAAATGACTAGTAACGCTGTTGCTAGCAGCATTGTCCACAAAACAGGCATAAAAGACCCTTTTGATGTTAACTGCTTGCATCCTGGCTCTGCTGCATCTTTTCTTTATCTTTCTGTTGGCAGTTTGTTAGTTGTCACTTTAGAAACTTAGGGCATGAATAAGATTAGTGTGAACTGTGTGTTCAGTTGCCTAAAAGTAGGCATCTGATGCCATTTTTGATGCCCTGTGGTACATAAGACATGTATGTCTGGCAGGTGTGATGTGCCCTCTTAAGTGGCACGTGGCAGCCAGGTGGGATGTGCTGACTTCTCTCTAATGGCATTAGCCTGTCATTAGGCACAGGTTTTCATTTTATTTTGTTGTGTCTGCTTGAAAGTAAGTGGATTCTATTTGGATGGAAACTTAAATACCTGCCATGCCTGTAGTCACTTCTGTGTAGACACAAAAATGTAAGCGTCTTACTCTCATCCTTATTTGTACATGTAGGATCTGATTTGGAAAGTTAACACTTTGGTTAACTATGAAAGGCAAGCAGGAAAAGAGCATGAAGCATGCTTTCCAGGGCAAGTGGAAAATTCTTATAAAGTGGGGGTTTAGACGTCCCTCTTGGATGCTCTCAGTCAAACGTGTAAACAGCACTGCAGACTTGAGAGTAACGTAGTTCTGTGAGCAGCAGGGCCTCATTCCCCATGAACAATTCTTGTGTTTGAATTGCTACATAGATTCTAGGATGCCAAGAAAAGATTGTACTAATGAAATACTTGTAGGACTTTTGTAGAACTGCGTATTTCATTAAACTTTTAAGAATATAAACCCTTGAAAACTTCCATGGCTGTGCAAAGTTTTATTACATTTTGTCCAGCGAGTTAAAACATCATTGGAGGGTGTGGGGAGAAAAAGGTGAAGAAACCAATCAGCTGTCAGCATAAACCTCATTTTCTTGCCAAACTGGGTTAAAAATATCAAGCTGAAAACCTAAGTTATGAAGAAAATCTGCACTGCATAGATATGGAAGAACAGAATGATAAAATGGCTTCAGTATCACAGTCCTGAAATGGCTGAGTCCCATATGTCTGATGAGGATCAGTGTGGGCAAAGGGGTCCTCTCCCTCCTTGCAGAGGAGAATGGCAGGGTATTGTATTGTCCTTCTGAGCCCTTTAGTCTAGAGGAAAGGCTTAAGAAAAAGCAGAACCTAGTCTCCTGGGCTACTTCTTTACTAGCAAATTAAACCTGATCTGAAGCTATTCCTAGGTGTTAAGTGTATCTGTGCTAGTAAATTGACAGAAGGCTGCTTGGCATGCTTTTGGTCTTCTGCCCGCCAGCATCACTTTTCCTGGTGGTTTGGGAGTTGGGGTACTCCAAGGCTTATCTGCAGAAGGCAATTTGAATGCAGCCACCTTGCTTCGACGGAGAGCAGAGATTCTAGCATAGATGCCGGCTATATCATGTCATTTGGCTTCAGTGCTCAAAAACATGCCTGTGCAATTTTAATGCACTAGTACTGGTGTCATTACAAGATGTAGTTTAAAAGGAAAACATCCTCTTTGCATAGGGAAAACATCCTTTTTCCTCTGTTTGCCTCTGTTCCTGGCCACATGATTTCACTACTCGTCGTATCCCTCCATGAGAAAAACACAGATAAATTTCTGCTATGTTTTCAAATGCAAGTGGCTCCTGGGAGGACCTGACAGTCAAGAAAGAGGATCCAAGGGAGGATAGGGAAGCTGGGAACAAAGAAGGGAGATGACATACCCTCACAGGGAAAAAAAAGAGCAGGAGAGGAGGGAGGTAGGGACAAGACCTTCCCTTTTGGTGACCAGGAGCCATTAAGTGAACTCCACTGTGTATATGATTTTGAAAAATGCATTTAATGAAAGCTCAGATTCACAAGCACATTGTCATTAGACAAGTAAAATTGTTCTTTATTTTGGACTGATGTAAGGATACAAGTAGATTTTCACCTTCATTTATTTGTATTTTAATGAAGTGAAGCCATCCTGACACTTTAGCTAGGGTTTTATTACCAAATTCATTTTGATATAGCAAAAGAGATAAACGCAATGCTGTATATTAATTTCATGGTTTGCTGCATGTTTTTATTATCACAGAAACATTAAGTGCTACGTAGTCTAACTTAATTCTGTGAATGAATAGTTTTGAAAGAGTAAATTGATAACATTTCTTCCCTCTGGCTTTCAAGAGATGACTTGCTGGGTGGTGGCAGAGCCCTGCTGAAGTTAATGGTGCCTCAGGCAGAGAAGAGGATCTGCCTAATTGGATCTGTCTGAAATAGCTAGTGTCTTCTAGGCTTGCATAGAAGTGGCTAAAGGAATGCTAAAAAAGGCAATAAACTGAAAAGATATTGTATATACATCCTTCAGAGTGGAAATAAATAAGATTGCATGAAGGTTCAGTAAGGAACTAGCTTTAATATAGCCTGTTATATTAGCACACTTGTTACCCATTTTGCTGTACAAAGCAGGGTGCATGGGAGTCAGCGTAACTGTGGGTTTCCAATTTCCAGACTCATGGAGTGTGGTCCTTATTGAGACTCCTCAGAATCTGTTTTGGGTGGAGTATTTGGGGAACTTGCTCTGACCTTAGTCTGAGTTTAGCCTTGCATGTTTCACACAAATTTGGTACAAAGTTTGTGTCCCCCTAATGTGACGTTAGCATCCCAGGGCATGTTTGGAAGTCTCCAAATTTGAATTTGAAAAAAACCTTCTACAATGCATTTTTGAAATACGTAATTCTGGAGAAGTGTTCTTATTTTTGTAACTGAAAATGTTCTTTTTCTGTGTGTATAGTTGTATATATTACTTGCTATGGGCTCTTTCAAGTTGGAATTTCATGTTGTGTTAGTACAGGAATACTGTTCCTACTCATTCTGGATCACACTCAGAAGTACCTGTAAGAGTAAGTTTGAGGAATATTTTTCTATTATGTGAATGAAATACCCTGTATTCCACATGAAGGCAAGCATGGGATCCTTCTAGCATGTTTTCACGCGGCCTGTGAAGTTTCCACCTGAACCTGTGTGGGAACTCTGCTGAGTCCTGTATGTGCCACTGTGTTCTCATTATGTAGCAGTAAAGCCCAGAACCCTTTGCTATGCTGTGAAAATGCACATTTTTCCAGATCTATGCATATGAACCCTTGGAATGAGGAGCACCCTTTTACTGGTTCTCTTTAATAGCTTCACATGCAGATATGCATTGACCTATGCAAGAATGCAATAAATAAGAAACAAACCCAATCACAAAACCCAGCCTCTGGATGTCTTTAGTGACTTCCTGTAGCACTGCATCCGAGCTCACCATCCAGAAAAAAGGTAAACAAACTATTTTTGAAGTGGCAGGCAAGAGTAAAATTGTCTAACACTCTTCATTTTACTGATGCATCGTGTGGAGGTCCAGAAGCCACGTTAGAGAACTGTAATCCTTCATCAGAGCATTTGTTTGGTTGCCTAACATCTGTGGATTGTTAAGATAAGTTATTACACAGACCTGCTTTAGTTTAGATTAGTTTGGATCTCATCCTGGTGTATTCAATCAGGATATAATCTGCATTCTGCTAAATTGCTTGCTCCATGTATTTCTTTAAAACTGATTTTCAGGATACAGTTTTGTCACTGAAACTCTTCTGTCACCTCAAGTTTTGGTGGTTTTATTTGTTTGCCTTTTTTTTTTTTTTTTCCTTTTAAAAAAAAAGCTTTCATAATTTTTCTTTTTGGACCAAATATATCTCAAAGCAAACATGGCATTTGTTAAGTCCTGAAGAGGTTCCTAAACAGGGATGGTAGTGTAGCTTCTATGTGAGTATAATGCTGATTTCATATATATGTGTAAGCTGTGGTAATTGATATATACTGTGTCCAAACGATGTGTTTAAAGACAGCTGTAAGAAAATGGTTTCATATTTACATGTCTAGTATTCCTTCTTTCTGTATTCTGTATTTTTCTGTGTCTATTTGTGCATTAGCTGTTCCTGTTTGTTTGGATCTCAGCATATTTTGCATAAAATCAATTATATTATCAAAGGTGATTATGTAAATTAATGGTAATTTCTTGAAACTTATTACATACTTTATACATATTTTAAATGATCAAATACATTAAATTGTAAATGAAGTCTGTTGCCATTTTTGCACATTTAAACGTGCTTGGATACATGCACATATGTAATTTAATTAGAGTATTTAAATTTTACTTTAGTATTCCTTCCTTCCTTTAAGCAAACTCTAGTTGATTTATTTTTGTAATTAACACTTTTTTCAGCCTTCTCCATGAGCTGATAAAATACAGGCAGTGACATATTTTTCATTAATGGCTTTGGTTTGTAGCATTGAGATAGATTTTATACACAGACGCATGTGCACGCACACTCCCGCAGTCTAATGAGCTAAGAATTGTGTCAGCATCTATAAAGGCATTTAAAAATGTGGGATTTTTTTTTCCTTTTAGTCTTGCTGGTTTTTTTAATACCTGTGATACTGATAGCAGATAGCCAAAAATCTGTTCTATTAGAGCAGGTAGTACGATAGCCTGAATCACTGTTTTGTGAGGTAGACTAGATGAAGGAAATAAGACATTTTGGAATCAAGGCCTTTTTCTTGTTAAAGGACTAGGATTTATTTTGTTGAAGTTGCTGGTCCTATTATCCTACTGAGGGTTATCTGTTTTTATCATAATACGTGTTTGTGCCACTGTTGGAATAACTGTAGCTTTTGATTAAGTTTTGGGTTGGTTTTTTTTTAATTAATCAAAATTTTAGTACGTATTTCATGATTCTTCTTAAATAGAAATATAACAGCTACCTTTTGATAAAGGTACAGTCCAGGTACAGAGAAAAGAATAGAATGGCTTCTTAGTGTGGTTTGGTCAAACAGTGGAAAAATAGTATTAGAAGTTCTGATGTAGTCTTCAGACCTAAACAGATAACTGTTCTTGGGTGTTTTAACTTTATCTTAATTATGTTAAATATGTAAAATTATTATGATTTTTATCATGCTGTGTAAGCTGTGCACTTCCATCCCAGGCCAGAGAATGAGAAAGCTTGGTACCACAGCTTTGTCCTGTTGCAGTTTCTTCCCTGAAGGGATTGGTTTATTTGTTCCTTTTAATTGTAAGTGTTTTATAATTTTGTGACTGTTGCATCATTCCTGTGTTTTCACAAAATAATTTGAACATATTTTTCATTCCAACTTTCATCATCCTTCTTACCCTCTTTACAATTTTACCCGTTCTTTAACTAAGCTTTTATTAAACTGAAAGATATTCTTTACCATTTCCCTTATTAGCTGCCAGCTTTGTTTCACCTCTGTTTTTATTTCTGACAAAATTCCTACCTCCTTTATATTCTTAATGCATTTTGCCTTTTTTTGTTCTGTCTCAAAACTCCTTTTGTCTTTGTCTCAATTTTTACTTTAATAGTCACTTTAGAGTGCTGATTAACCTTTATTTTTTTCCTGCTGATTTACTCCTGTACACAAGACTGTCCTGTACTGTATATAGACTGGAAGCATAGAGTCTCGCTTTACTGTATGTGCTCTTGTTGATCTGTGTATCTGGAATATAAAAAAAGAATTTAAAAAATCCTAAGAAGAATCATTCCTGTACACAGCTTCATTGTGATTGACAGGGACACGTTTAATTTTTATTTATTATTTGCAGCTATAACTCAAACAGATGGTAAATGATAATTTCCAAGTAGTAGAAAATATGGTACTTCTGAGTTCTTTCCATTGGTGCATTTAGTTCTCTGTTAGTAGGTTTCTTTAGGTCTTACCTTACATCTCTGGTAAGTAGTTGTTCTGGATGTAGCTAAAACCGTGCACAGTAAAGGCTGAATTTATTTGCAGCATAATTTTGAGTTATGTTATGCGAGAAACAATAATTAAAAGGAAATATCGTGTGAGTTTTCTGTGACAGCAGAGGTTGGGAGTTAGCAACCTCTAACTCCCAACTCTGGGCTGGGAGTCTGAGTTGGCTCCCAGTCTAGGGAGGCTGGGACTCGCAGCCCAGTCCCAGTCTCTGCCACCTGAGGTATAAGTCCCATTTACTTGTCCTGACAGCAGACACCAGTGAAAACAAACCCAACCCACCCCCTCAACTGCATCAACAAGCCTTGGTCATGTTGTCAGTATTTATGCAGAAGAGACCTAGGGCTGGGCTGAGGGGGGATTGCTAAAGGTAGGACTGACATATATTGACAGCACATTTTGGAGAAGCTCGCATAGCATGTGCTTGTAGGATGCTTGGCTCTAGCCAGTGCAGTCAGTGCTTGGAGAAGCATGTTCTGGGTCCTGTCATGAGCACCAGCCTCACCAGTTAAGAGGAGAGCGAGACATCATACCTGCTCTGTGATAGTGAGCATGCATTCCAGGGCCTGGGGGGTAGCTGCACTGACTCTTCTTGTTGTCTTCAACTAGGTTATGTGGGTATGCAATTTATGTCGAAAGCAACAAGAAATCCTAACAAAATCTGGAGCGTGGTTTTTTGGAAGCGGACCACAGCCTTCGCCCAGCCAGGACGGGACACTCAGTGACACAGCAACTGGTGGGAGCTCAGATGCACCGAGAGAGAAGAAAGCAAGACTTCAAGAGAGATCAAGATCACAGACTCCCTTAAGTACAGCAGCTGCCTCATCACAGGAAATCCCCTCTTCCAGTGTGCAGTCTGACCGTAGGAAAGGAGCAGAAGTATCACAGCCAGCTATGGGTGTGGACCAAAAGCCAATTTCGTCAAGGTCTAGAAGTGAACCTCCAAGAGAGAGGTAATGCTTTCTGTCTTGATAGAGCCTCACAATTATAAATGCTAATTCAGTAATATTATACAAGCCTGTCAGCTGGGCTAGTTGTGTGTGTCTAGAACAGTGTAAAAGCAAAGAGTAAGTTGATGTAATGGCTAAAGAAGGATAAACGTTTACTAGCAACTACATTGTCTGATTTGGTCTTTGCAACAGAAAAGAAGGGAAAAAAATGTATTTTATGGATATTTTCCTGTACTTCAATGCATTTTGGTGTACGCCTTTAATACAGAATTGTAGGTTGCTTTAAAATACCTGCCAAATTTAAAATTTCAAAGTTGATAAACGAAGTGGAGGGTTCTGGTGAAAAGTGTTCCTGCCCATGGCAGGGGGGTTGGAACTAGGTGATCTTTAAGGTCCCTTCCAACCCAAACCGCTCTATGATTCTGTGAATGAGCAAGCCTTTAACTTACTGAAATATGTACTAGAATTTAGATAAACAACACTCCCCAAAAAAACCCACAGCAAACAAACAGGATATCCATCCTGTGGAGTTCTGTCAGATATCCTGATGTATTATTTTTTTATCAATGACAGTTCCTGGTTTATTATTAAAATTAACACAATTAAAAGAGCTCATTTACACCTGCAAAGTCAGCATTCATGAAGAACAGCAATAGTACCATCTTGAATTCAGAGAAAGTTGTGCGCAAGAATAAAGCCAACCAGAAGCAAACTAGTATATTTTAAGTGAGTTAAATGAGTAAATTCCTGAGCTGTATTCACTGTGATGAATGAGTTGGAGATTAGCAAATCAAGAGAGGATAATGCGATGAAGCAGTTGCTGTTCTTTTGGCTGCTGCCTTGCTGATGGCAGAGAAGTTGAGGGAGCCTGTGGCAACAAAGCAAGAGCCTGCCATAAAAGATTCTCCCTTGGCCAGAATGGTTGATTTTTTTCATAGCTATTAAAGTTGAAAATGGATGATGAACAGTAGTTAGAAACTTACTGTGTGGGTGAGGTCTGTCAGGGTTTAACTGCACCAAAACTCAGGTTAGTGTTATATGTATGTAGGATGTAAATGAAAATGTGGTCCCTTTCCCTCATTCTATTGACTTTTTTCCTCCAACACTGGGAAGGCCCTCAGAGCAGTCGCCACTCTGCTGAAGGACACTTTATGGGCATCAAAATGCTTGGTACTTCTGCTTTGCTGTCCATAAGTAAGGAGGTGATATTAATTATACTATAATTAATTATAAGTTAAATTCTCTGCTTGTCAATGAGACTTGCAAATGAAGTCAAAGGATTCTGGATGGAGAGTGTCGAAGGTAAGCTCAGGTCCCATTTATTACTAAAATCTCAGAAGGAACAGGAAGTGGAGGAAAAAGGAGACAGGATCTTAACTTGGATTATATCCAACTTTTCCTGTCCTGTCAGATTCATTTTAGTAAATCTGTGATACATAATCTGAAGACATATCAGTTGTGGAAGGGAAGATTCAGTGCCACATGCACACAAAAAACAAAAGGGTCCTAGTGACTGTCCCGGTGCACATTCATAGAATCATAGGCTCATAGAATAGTTAGGGTTGGAGAGGACCTTAAGATCATCTAGTGCCAACCCCCATGCCATGGGCAGGGACGCATCCCACTAAACCATGTCACCCAAGGCTCTGTCCAGCATGGCCTTGAACACCACCAGGGATGGAGCATTCACAACTTCCCAGGGCAACCCATTCCAGTGCCTCACCACCCTTACAGTAAAGAACTTCTTCCTTATATCCAATCTAAACTTC
>WYDI02010325.1:29763-93041 GCA_009867235.2 Psittacus erithacus | reverse complement strand
GCTTCTCTGGGCACCCTGTGCCAGCGCCTCAGCACCCTCACAGGGAAGAGCTTCTGCCTAAGAGCTCATCTCAACCTGCTTTAAGAAGTCTTGTTTAATGAACTATGTTTTAGTTCTCTGTGATTCCTGCTATCAGTGGCAGCTGTGCCATGTCAGTAAGTCACATCTAATCCATTCTGTGTGCCGGGCTGTCTCCAGGATGAACAAGTGGCCGTCACATCCCGTGGCTTCCAGCAGGGGTCACGGTTTGATGGCAAATGGAACTACAGATTCCTCCTGGAACAGGCTTTAAAACCCAGATTGAGCTACACACATCTCCAGAGCAGCATCATTAAAGGTCAACCACGCGAGCAGGTGGGTTCAGTGGTCAAAAGGCTCCTCCCCTGCTTGTAATCAGCCTCGGCGGCAATTTCATTAGTGCCTGGGGAAAAGGCAAGTGGGAGAGAAGCAGGTGATGGGGCAAGGTGCGTATGGCAGGGAGAGGCTGTAAATCCCTGCAGGGTAATGGTGCAGAGAGGCGCTAAAGGCAAGGTGCTGGGAGCAGGTCTCCAAGCCACCGGGTTAAGCAGCATTTTAGAGTTAAAAGTAATTGTCCTGGTGTTGCTTTCCCTGTTTGAAGGCTGGGAAGGCTGCAGTGACACACACTAGTGCACAACTTGGTCAAGCAACAGACAGGAGAGAAGGAGGAAACCTGAATGGGAATAGGCAGCACCCAGCCCAGTCTCAGGGTGAGTTTAGACACAAATAACGGGGAGTCCAGGTTGAAACAAGCCATGCTTCAGAGCAGACCTGTCCTGTCAAGACCCACATTGTCCTCTAGTGCAGCAGGATGCCAGCAGGAGGCAGGACATCCCTGCTTTGCTGCTAGCAGGGGAGCTGGAGATTCCCCATCATTTGTTTGCCCTTCTCTTAGCACTTTGTTTCTGATGTTGGGCCCTTTGCACCAGTGAAACGTGGCACCTATTTAAAAGAATGATTCTCCCTGTGGCACAGTCAAGTGAACAGAAACACTTGTCACCAAGGTGGCAAAACCTTCCCTGCCTAAACAGTTTCAGTCAGAAGCAGGGAGAGCGTAGATAGGGAAAGACGAGCAAGGGAGAAGGGTGGCTTAAAACAGGAAGAACGTGAATTTAAATGTTTCAACAGCTAACCCAAGAACTGGCTCCATTCCTCCAGCTGGGAGGTAGATGCTATTCCCGGCACACCTCTGCTTTTGGTACAATATTAAGGCCGCTTGGATTGCTGAGTCTTCTGTCCTCACAGGCAGTGCAAACCTTGGTGTAGTGCAGTGATTCTTGATCAGGGACTTGGAGTCACCTCTGTTCCTTCTGCAAGATTTCATCTATGGGGTCCTCCAATGCAATTACTTTATTACTTTTAGCATTACTTGTGACATTTCTAACCAATGTCATCGCGGAGGAAAACCCAAAAGCAAAATCTCAGTGCAAATGAGAAACACAGAAACTGGGGTTTATTCTTGTGTACAGCTTGAGAACACAGTGGTTCGGTTCAGCCTGGGGACCACACAGGGACTTGCACACCCATGTACCCACAAAGCAGCCAAGCTCCACCCCAAACTGCACTTGTCTTCTGCAGGAGCCCAGCAGAGGGACCCAGCCCCACTCCCTCCTTCCCTCCCCTGATGGTTCTGCAGGGGACATCCTGCTCCCTGCCCCACAGCCCCAGCCAGGCTTTGTCCCTCCGGCCCCTTCCTTCCTGGTGACACTTGGCAAGAGCAGGGCAGTGCTGTGCTGTCCCCATTGCACAGCTCTGCCACCAAAGTAAGTTCCAGGGGATGCCAGCAGCAGCCTATGGCACTGGCGGAGCTGAGGGGTGCTGGCACAGAGCATTAATGCGTAATCCCAGTATGCCTGAGGCCAAGCAGTAATGGACTGGAACTGCTGTTCCCAGTTCCTGTGCAGCTACTGTCCAGCAGCTCAGCCTCTGAAACCATCATTTCAGTTACTAGGTCTACAGTTATACAGAAGAACAGCTCCAGCTTTAGGCAGCAGGTAAGGGAGGCATGCTACAAGCACTGGAATGGGAGGAAAGAGCTAAGCTCTATTTCTACACCTGCTAAAACTGATGTGTGATACTGGGCAAATTGTTGGCTTTGTTACTCCTTGTCTGTGCAAGAATCATGATACCGATCCACCTGTCTGGAACTCTGAGTCATTGTAAGGGAAAGACCCTCAGAAAGAAGAATGCAGAGCAAAGCGTACTGAATATGGGAAGATGATAAAAAATTATTCAGGCCAATGGAAGCTAAAACTTCCTGCAAAGACTTACAGGAAGACCCCAGAATGTTGAGCAATTATTCAGTAACGTGTCAAGGAATTCACAGTGAGAAACAAGCAAAATTATGCCAAACAGATGTGGAATTGCCTCTAAAGTAGGATACAGCCGTAGGGTATAAGATAAATAAGGAAGTAACATTCAAAGGGTCTCACAGTCACTGTAGGTATTTCCATGAATAAAATTAGCACAATGCTTTTGAGAAGTTAAATTGTTAAAGTGAGGGGAAGAGAACAAACCAGAACTCACAGTCAAGCTGCTGTACACACACCTCTGCCTACACCTTTACCTCTGTGTGTTCCTAGAGCCACCCAGTCATAGAAAGACTGTAAGAGACCTGCAGAGGTACAGAGGAGAGCCAATCCCATTGAAGATGAACTGGTTTGAGCTGGAATAAAGTTAATTTTCTTCACAGCAACTGGTAAGGGCTGGGAGCAGAGTTGATGATAAAGGGATGTTTTCCTCACTTCTGAGCAGTGCTTACACAGAGCCTTTTCTGTTCCTCACCCCACCAGCGAGGAGGCTGGGCAGGCACAAGGAGTTGGAAGAGCACACAGCCAGGACAGCTGACCCCAATTGAATCAAGGGATATCCCAGACCACAGGACATCATCCTCAGTGTATAAAGCTGCCCTGATTCAAGCTAAAGTCTAAGAAAATACAGAGACCCAATGGCTTCAGTGGTTGGTAACAGGCAGGTACTACACCTTCACTTTATTTTCTCAGGTGTGCTGATAATTCTGGCTGCACACAGGAAGAAGGGCCTGTGTTGCACAGGGTTTGTTACAAACTCCTCTCCCAGGCCCAGCCCTTGTCTAAAAGCTTGGCTGAAATGTCAGCATTGTTAACACCCCATCAATGCTGTGTGAAACCTGTCTGTGGGCCAGCACTGGGGATGTGTCCATCTGGAAACCAGCTCTGGCATGGATCGAAGTCACAGACAGCCTGTCCTTGGACACTGGGGAGACTCTGCTGTGGGGAGTGGAGGTCTGTGCTAGTCCTTAGCCCTTGAGCAGGCCTGGCTGTCAGTAGGCCAAAGTCTCTGTCCATGAATTATGCTGTGGCTGATGGATGGGGCGTACAGGGAGAAAATTCTCTTGCAAAGGGAGCTTGCTCATCTTTGACCAGATGAAACACGATGAAGCACTTAACACGATGAAATAAAGCTGGAGCTTCCAGCAAGGAGCAAGGATCCACTGAAGAGGACTGAAGAGGAAAAGTCTGAGCTCTGACAATTAATGTGAGCAGGAAGCAGAGAAGCAGGGATTCAGCAGCTGGCAGCACTATGGACCAAATCAGTGCAGAGATGGGACAGGGAAAGGAGATCTCCATATACAAAAGGGCTACTTTGTTCCTCTCATACCTTGTGTCAAGGAACCGGAGAAGGAACTGGGAAATCCAGGATAACTTTTCTCAATTCTGAACATCTCCAAAGAGATGCGGGGTTTGCACTGAGCAGAGCAGCCCAGAGGAAAGGAGGTTCTTTAGAGACAGTGCCTGATGGGCTCCCACATAACAAGCTGGCTGCAGTTTGATTTCCAGCTTCAGAGCAGTGGGGCACTGATATGCTTGAACTCTGCATGGTTTGAATTACTCCAACACCTCCTCTGGCTTCAGGACTTCGGGTATAAATCACAAAGGGGCTGATGAATGCCAAGCTCACACCCTGCTCCCCCTGAAGGCTCAAGGACATGGACATGGTGTCTTTGGTCCAAAAGAAGGCCTGGCTGTCAGCAAATAGCCCTCTTTTCCCAAGGAATTTCACTCTTGCGGAACTTGGCCCTCACACCCAGTTTGCTATATAGTGCTTGTCTGGATGTGTTTGGACCAGTTCTGATTCTCTGCCCCCTTCTCCTCTCCTTGATTTCCAAAAAGCTTCCACAACTGTTTACTTTGGCAACGCCTGCAAGGAAAAAAACCTTAGTCCCAATGAAAAGGCAAAATCCATTAGGAAAAGGCAGCTGAGTGCTAAAAGGCCCCTAATCAGTGGAAAGTTTAAAGAGCACCGCACTGAGAGAGGCTGCGGTGTCTTTCCAACACCTTCACAGCAATGTGTGAGGCTATGGCATGTCAAAGTGAAGCCCTAAACACAGGCACTCTGCCAAAGAGCTGCTTTCTTAGGGCTGAGGAGAGTCTGTAGGTCCAGGGAGGTGCTGGGAGGGGGCTGCTTATGTGGAAACAACTGCATCAGAGCAAACTGCAATCACATTACAAGATTTCCCCTTACAGCCTTGGCTGCTCCGCTCAGGGAAGAGGAGAAATGAGAGGTTTATTTACAGCTCAGAATTACACCCTCACCAAAGCAGGAACTTACATTTTTAGGGCCGGTGCAAGTCAAAGTAAGGGGTCCTGGGGCAGAAAGGCAGGGCCAGAAGAGGAACTGATGCTGTGGAGGAACAAAACGCCCTCAAAACTTCCTTGTCTTCCTTGATGTCTGGATATATTCAGCCAACAGCTGGAGAAAGCAGGGAATATAGTTCAGGGTAAAATGCAGCTGCCCAAGAAACGCCTCTCAGCTACTGATCCCGAAGTCAGAAGTGAGTGTTCACTTTAGCTATAGGAGGTATCTAATGTTCCAGCCTCTGGGTTCTGCTTTGGGTTACAGAACCCTCTATATCTCAGTCTACCACCATCTAACATTTCACGAGGCCACCAACTCACAGATTTCAGATCATCATACAGAAGTCCATTGCTCTTTTCAGCTCCCCTATGAAGAAGAAAGAAGTATGTTTTTCTTTCAGGGATCCAGCTATGAATTGGGATTTTTTAAAGCTTGGTAGGAACAGGCAGGATTAGGTCTAGTCCCTTCTTCATCTTGTGTAGTTTTTAATCCTGCATGTAAGGAAACTCAAATACAATTTAGGCTCTAGCAAGTCTGTGCCATTCAACACTGCAGTCCAAAGATGAGCTTACAGCTCAGGAAAACCTCCCCAAGCTGACTGTGTATTGCCAGCTCGGCACAAGCTTGTCTTCAACTGGAGGCAAGCACACTGTACCTACGGCCTAAACCACTGCCCTGACATCTCTCAGGATCTGTGCTTTCTAACTGAAAATAGCTCAGTGTATCTACATAAAGTCCAGTACATGGTCAGCAATACAGGCCAACCCTTACCTACATGCCATAACTGCAGGTGGAATATACTTTTGGAAGGTGTTTTGATTATTGAAACCAAAACCTTTAATTTTCCACAAAGGAGAAAAAGGATTGAGTGAAGGGCTTGGGCTGGTTCAAGGCCATGCTGGACAGAGCAAGCTGCTCTAGAGGAAGGCGTCCCTGCTTGTGGCAGGGGATTGGAACTGGAGGAGCTTTAAGGTCCCTTCCAACCCAACCCATTCTATGCCTGGTGGTACAGCTTACTCAGTGTACTGGCGCAGCAAATGTGATCTCCTGCTCAAGATGAAGAATAGGTGATCAAATTTGACTACTTGAGGCAGACGCAAATTGGAGACATGGAAGAGAAGAACATTTTGATACAACATTTTGAGCTATTCTTTCTTCTACATAAACCACATAGACCCCTGCCACTCCATACAAAATCCTAGCCTATAAAGTGTCAATAGTTTAAATTATGTATGTTGGGCTGTATATAAAGCCATACATATACAAAAGTCCCATTCTGTAAAAGGCTTTCAGAGTCTGGGGTTGTTCTGAACAGGAACAAACTTGCTTCCTCCTCCTCAGACCTCTTTGGAAACTTCCAATGAAGGGAACTTTATTGTCCCGTGTTATTTTTGGCTATTCAGAATGTCTCAGTGTCAGGTTTTGCATTCACACAAAAAAGCCAAAATGTATTTTTAGTGCTTTCAGAAGTCTTCCCATAACTCCAATTTTATCACAGGGCAAAATTGTACTGGAACATCCTAAACTGAGCAAACCATGGGATTTCAGAGAAGTATCTGACCCACACTGAACATTTAATCACCAAACCCTAGCTAAGATCCATTCAGCTGGGAATCATAGAATAATAGGATGGTTTGGACTGGAAAGGTCCTTAAGATCACCTAGTTCCAAGCCCCTGCCATGGGCAAGGAATGACTCAAGTACAAATGCTGCAGCATAAACTAAGTTTCCCTTCTAGCAAAGTCAACCTGGAAGTCAACAAAAACTGGAAGAACAAAAGCTGCTGTGTCCTGTAGCCGGTGAGGTAAGAATTCCCTTGTGCTGATAAACCCTCCATGTATGTGCTGCTACATTAGTGGTTTTTCTGCTGTTGTATATGGTGATTTGGTTTGGGTATTTTATTGGGAAGGTCACGTCAGACAAAAATGTAGCAGGTTTGCTTTCTCACAGGGAGCTGTGTAATGATTGTCAAGCTATACCTGGTTACTAATAGCTTGTTGCTTCGTGGTTAGGAGCCTGGTTTGGTCTGGTCTTTTAGCATCTCTTCCAGACAGGTCTAGAAAGAGCCATTACCCTCAAACAGGCAGAAGCAGCAGGTAGGGATGAAATGCCTTCGTAAGGGATTCTACTTGTTGGAAGAGCAATAGAACCTGGATGTACCTATCCTGTCCCCTGAAGCAGGGACAGCCCAGCCTGGGCTTTCCCAGGAAGTCCTGCACAGCTGACACTGTAGATATGTTGCTATAGTAAAACATATCTGGGCAAGGCTCAAGCACTTCAATTACCTTCCCACTGGAGAACTTGATTCATTCAGGATTTTCACCTGTCTTTGTTAACCAATTCCACTCAGCCTTGCAGGTATCCATAGATATGTATACAAACAGCTGCCAGTGATTTAAACCTCATTTGAGACTTTCAGGTTTAGGCTGTGGGGTTTTTGCTGGCTTTTAAAAAGCAGTTTGGAGCTTTCTAAGCAGTCCCTGTTTAAGGAGCTATTGCTAATCCCTGGGATTCAGTTTCCAGCTACAGTAGCTGTCAAGGTAAGTAGAGTTTTCTTGTACTGATAAACTTCTTGTGTAAGCATTGCTGGGTGGTGTTTTTTCTGCTGTTCTGCATGGTGATTTGTTTTGGGTGGTTTTATACAGACAAAGCTGTAGCAGGTTTGCTTCCTCCTAGGGAGCTGTATGAGGGTTGTAAAGCTATGCCTGGTTTGTTGCTAGCTTGTTGCTTCCTGGTTAGGAGCCTGGTTTGGTTTGGGCCACTACTGTCTGCTTCTTAGTTTAAGACTCTTTTCCTGATGTAAAATGATGTCTGAGTGGTGAGCCCTCAGCTCATATGGGCTTATAGAAATGGTCTTTGCTTGTGAATATATGGAAGTAAGCCGTTCCTCTGCCCTCTGTGTTGTTTGGTTACAAAGGTATCGTCATATTCTCAAGGACTTCTAATGGGTTGATAAGTAGAATAGTTTTGGAAACCTCTCCCTGAATTCTGATGGAGGAATTAAGAATAACAGTAACCTGATTTGCTGACTGGTTTTTTTTGTCTAGAGATGTCTTGCAACTCTTTGACATGCTCTGCTCTTTTTGTGTGTCAGCAGCAAATCCCTGTCTTCTGTTTAGCTGCCATAAATGCACTGCTTCTCCTTTCCCCAAGCTGACAACCAGCCTTTGCTTACCATCTGCCTTGTATCTCAGTGCTGGTACTTGAAAGTTTTCAGGCTTTGTGTCTGGGCTTATGACTGCTGCTCCTATGTGTTTGTCCAAAGCATGAAGGGAAAGTTTCCGGTGACAGCACAGGGGATGCCACAGCTCAGGCTGAGTGGTCCTGCTGCCTTACATTTGCAAGCTCTTTCTTCTTTCCTATCTCAGGTGGAAAACAAGGTGTGGTGAGGCTGGCCTTCTGGGGCTACCCAAAGTAGAGTGTTTGGGGCTCTCTTCTGGTGAGCTAATGGGTTATTTCTGCCTTGTGTTGCCTGCTTTTAGGACACATGCTTGTCTGCCTGGGTTGCAATGCTTTGCCTATGTAGGTTGGGTTTGAGTTTGACTGCAAATGTGGTCAGGTTTTAAGCTGTGTTAGGCTGTAGTACCTGCTTATATTCTTCCAACAGGAACTTGAAAAATGTTCTGTATTGTCTGTACTCTGCTTTTACAATCAACATCAGTTATTACTCTAATTTCCATATGGAAAACATAGTCAGGTCCCCTGACTGGACCTCTTAAAAATGGGAAATATTTTGGATCATACAGTGAGCATCTAGTCTCTAAATGACAGTTATTTCACAGTCCTTTATAGTCCCTCTCAACCACAGTCTTGAAAGCAATCTAAGATCAGAACTGAAGCCCATGAACAGCATTCTCTAATATAGCAGTGATCTTAACATCTCTCTAAGGAAGAAACTGAGGCACAGGAAATTGAATTGATTTTGCTAGAGTTCAGCACTGGTGACCTAAACTTTGATTCACAGACCTGTACTCCTGGGTACCCTTCCCTGCCCTTTCTTCTTACTTTCACCTGTAAGATAATCAGCTCTGGGGAGAAGTATTTGTTCTTCATCATCCATGGATTGATATTTCAGTCTGGTAAAAAGCCTGCTGCCAAGAAAGACTTGCTGAAGAACTGTCAATGCTCTCAGTGACAGCAGTGCTACCTGGATGGCAGGGACTTAGAAGCGAGAGAAGCCAACCATCAGTTGCATGACAGGAAGTCTTCTTTCCTACTTGCTATCTATTCTGTGGTGCTACCTTGCTTTTGAGAGCTAACCACCTTCCTTCTCATAAGCACTTAGCCTTTCTGAAATAGTTTATAGGTACACTGAGGACCATATGAGGGGATGTATAACAGGAGATAAATTATATCCTAGGGAGAATTGATGGGGTGAAATTTGGGGGAGTGGAGCCAGAGAAGTGTGTGCTTTGACTTTCCTTTTCCCCCCACTTTTCTATCTTAAAGTTTTAATGTTGTTTGACTCCTGACTTGTCTCTGAGCAGGACCAAGGTTTTGCTTTCCCTCACCAGCTGGGAGTGGATAGCCACACTGTTCCAAACACCACCCCTGCAGCAAGCAGCTCTCCCAGCCAAGTCAGCTGAGAATGTGTCACTTTGCAGAAGGCCTCTTCTGTCTCTTGGGCAACAAGAGTCTGGGAGCCTGAGCCATTTGTGCCTCATGTACGGCTTTGGAAGACTAAGGGTCATAAAAGCCATTCTAAATGGGCACTTTACTGACAGCGCTCACCTTTAATGGCCTTTTTGTGAAGCTACAGCTTGGCTTTTAGGCCCTTCTTGCAATTCATCACTTAATCCATACACGCTACCTTGGCCAAGAGCAGGACAATGGGGCCCACTGTGTCTGGTTTTGTTATGGAGCAGCCAGAGTGGCTTTTAACTAAAACAATATATCTGAAGGAGAAAAATGTAATCACCTTGAATTCCCAACTGATTCAACTTACTTATGGCAGCTTTGCAGACACTGTGTGTGCAATCAATGAAATCAAAACTGAAGCCATGTAAGTATGGCAGAAAGGAGGAAGAATGTATGTGCTTTTGCATGTATAAAATATTGTGGGGGGAAGTGCAGGGAAGAAGGAAACAACTGTACTTGCAGCTAGGTCTGGAAAAAGACCATTTATCTGTGATATGAAATCTTTCATGATTAAATATCAGGGTATATTACATTGGCAAGGAAGTATTGTTACACAGCCTTGAAATCAGCTGGAGGCCCTTCTAAGGGTCTTTCAAAAATCATGTGTCTTCTGGGACAGATCAATCCCGTAATCCATTTGTCAGCTCCTTTTAGGAATTGGAGGTGAAAAGAAGGTAAAACTGATCCCCCCTGCCAGTCTCCTAATGCTGCTGTGCAAAGGTCATGTGGCTTGCCCTGGAACATGTAAGCCCAGGGTGTCTTGGTGGCAAAGAAGAAATGGCCCAAATCCTGCTGACAAGTTTGGAATGCATCAAACTAACTTGTCTACCTCGCCTACTAAAGCAGATACAAATCTAAGAGGTGGATGCCCACTCTGACGTGGGGGGAAAGGGGAAGGACTCCTTCTCTAGGCACCAAGGAAATATGTAACTTTCCTTCTGGCACTACTGTCAATCTTGAGACAACCCCTAACCCACAGGAGCGAGTACTTCACTGAGGTCTACTTGTGATCCCTCGCACGCTTCCTCTTTCCAGGGTGCTGGCTATTGTGGATCCAGTGGGAGCAGGGACACATGGTACTGGGAAGGTTTGGACTGCAGTTGTTTGTAGGCTTCTGTGTGGTGGAGAAGGGGTATCTATGTAACTATCTTTTAGCTCAGGAGACCTGGTAACTCCACTTCAAAGTGGGACACTCAAATGAGACCATCTGGCAAGGGGTTACCTTATCTTCGCCAACCTTGAGCTGTCAAATTAAGATCTTATTTTGTCAAATGAGATTACATTTTTTGGCTTAGGCTCCAGTGAAGCTAATGTGGAAAGCTACACATCTCTGGAGGTTTTGAGACGCAATCCAAAAGACTCAAATAAAGCCTCTAGAAAGCTGTTAGGGAACACAATACCCTTCTGTGGAATTTATCCCACTTTAATTTGGCTCTAGGTACCTAATGTAAAGCCACAAATCTGGCAACCAAGTAAGTGTGTGGCCACTCCAGCACTTTATAGAGTAGCAACCATTGACCTCAGTTAATTTTCGCTCAGCAGTTGATCCCTTTCTACACTTAGTTATTCCACCCACGTCCTGATTTTTATCACGCCTTCAGTCTCCCAAAGAATCTCTCCAGCCAGGGAAGTAGGACACATTTTCCCCCTTAACTTAAATGTGCAACAGAAACCAAAGCAGGCAACAAGAACTTGGCATTTGGCTGTTGAGACTGAAGCTTGAGTGACTGTGTGCTGTAGGCCTCTTGAAGCATTAGCTCCATTTGCTCTTTGTGTCCTAGACCCCCATACCTGCCTGCCATTTAGCTGTCTCTGAAGGCTGGCCAAAGGACATCAGATCAAATAATAAAAGCCACATTGAAGCAGTGTTTCAGCTGAAAACAGTATGAGTGGAGGCGAGATGGGGATTGGAAAAGGCTCCCTATAAAAGAGCCCACACATACATGCAAGAAGGTCATTAACTCGTGCCTTGTGCTATCTTTGCAGGCTCTGCTCCCTCTCTCTCAATTATTACATCAGAAGGAAATGAGAGAGCACTTTGCCAAATACTAATGGACTTGATGTTTTCATAATCTCAAGTGCACAACAATCAGAGCTGTTTATTTTCCAAAGAAGATGGGAACCAGGGGAGGAGGATGAAGACTGTGCCATTCTGTTAAGGAGGGAGAAAAAAAAAAGCCATTTTAGGGAAGCGCTGAGGCTGGAAAACAAGCGTCTAGGAACACTCTTGCAGTTACAGCTCTAACACTTGGTTCTGGGGGAAAAGGTAACAAGAGCAGGTATTTACAGTCCTGTAGCGAAGTGTTCCTGTGCTGTTCACTACACAGCAACTGACAGCACGTGTGCAAGTTTGCAAAACACTTAAGAACCCCATTTCAGTCTGAATTGAGAGTCTTTAGCCTTTTTTTTTTTGTGATACTGCCAGTAATGATACTGACACATGTTTGTTTCTGAAGAGTAACAAGAATCATTCCTGGATGGAATGTGGTGCTGAGGAGACATGAGAGGATATAACTGAGCTGACAGGAGAGGTTTCTGTAGCAGCATGAAGAAGTCAATACTGTTTCCTGTTGTCAGAATCCAGTTTCCCCACCACTAGGGAGTTTGAAACTTGCATGAAATTCTAGGTCGTGTTTAGAGGGAGCTTAGCAGGATACTTGGGCATCCTTAGATCTGTGCTGGTGTACAAATACTGAAGTTCCTCCAGCCAGCTAGGTCTGAGGCTTCTGAGCACTGTAGTCAGCAGCCTGTTCACCTGGTGGACCTGCAGAGAGAACTTGAGTCCCACCGTTGGTATATGACTTGGGAGCTAGGGAAGGCATTTCCTTTTGCTAAGTGAAGGCCATGTCGCCTCTAGAAGGACAAAGACACTGTGGTTTTCCCTGCTACTCAGACTTTGGAAGGCTCTGCCTTTGACAGAGGTCTTAAATTCTCTGTCCCCATTAGTGTAACACACTCCAATAATATGAATGTGTAGGCAGGGGCTGGTAGGGAAATGACTTACCCACTCACACCAAAAGAGAATTTTCAGAGGGTCCACCAGCAGGATCTTATACTCCCATAGATCACCTTCTAGAGGTCATAACCAGAACAAAGGCTTTGCATGATTTGGGAGAGTCTTTGGCCTGAACTAGGATATAACAACTTTCCTAGTGCGTGCATGCACTTATCTATACCTGTGATCAGCTCTCAGGACCTGCCTGTGTTCACCCACGCAGGCACATGTTCTGGACAACTCTGCAGTGGGACAAGAAGTGATGGAGCTCTTCATTACCACTGCTCAAGAAGTTTCTCTCCACTGTCTTAGCAGTTAGATTCCAGCTGTCTTACATAGAAAACAGCTTATGATCTTGCCTCCTACAAGGTGTATGGAAGATCAGAAAATTCTCCTGATAGTAAAGCAAAGGATTGCCTGGGTTGCTTCTCTGAAGACTGAGTTAAACAGATGTGAAGTGGGAATGAAGGAAAGGGCATCTGAGCCGTGGATCCGAGCCGAGGACCGCGGGCAGCTCCGGCAGCTCCCGGGAGGTGTCGCCGCAGCCCAAGGCTGGAGCGCGGCCGCTTCGGTATCGGGGGAACGCACCGCGGGGCTCTGCCCACCCCGGGGTGTCTGAAAGGGGCCTGTGGGACACCCGAGCCTCAGGTGCTGGAGCGAGGCTGCCCGCGGGGTCTCCCTAGGGATGGTCCCCGTGCAAATCTCTCATTTGCACATTGCAAATGTCAGTGCCTCTGAGGAGCACACAGGAATAGGGCAGGGCTGGAGGCGTGGGTCCCTACCTGCTCACTGCTGAACCGGCTGCCAGGTGGGGTGCGTTTTGTGTGGCACCCTTTGTATTAAAGCCTGATAAATGTTCAAATAGAGGGATTTTTGGACTCAGTCTGACAAAAGGCTGAGATTTAGCGTACGGGTGAGACCTGATACAGAGCTGGTTTGCTCTTATTTAAAAAGACACAAATTTAAAGAACACTTTCCCTGGGGACACAGTTGCCTTGGAATCATGGGACTGAGTCATGAAAGCGGAAGGCAGTGGTGGGATCCTGGAGATCATGTCAATAACTCCATGATTTTCAGGTGTCATGAGTGTCATTAGAGTCACTAACAAATCTGTTGTGCTGTGTTTGCTGTTGATGCTCTCATTTTGTTGTATTTGGAACTACAGCACCCAGTACCACAGATCCTCAGGACTGGCTGGTCCTGTGCCTTTTTCAAAATACAAACTGGGCAGCAGTGGGTAGTCCAGAGTAGTAATTTATAACCATGCACATCAGATTGAGAGTTTTTTCCATATGCCTCTATGCAGGGGATAATTATAACTTCCTACCTCAGCTCTTCATGTATACCAGCATCCTATAATTACTGATGGGGATATAAAGCATGTTTAAAGCTTGATTCTAACATATTAACTGTCTACTTCACCATTATTGTCTGTATCAAAGTTAAACTGTGTATAGGAATAGTGAATGCGGATGAACTGCCTGTTCAGAAAACAGGAGCAGACTGCAGAGATCACACTTGGAGGAAGGAAGACTTTGAAAAACCCAAGCCCAAAACCCAACCAAAATCCTAAAACATGGAGTAATCACGCCAGTCCTTTGAAGTTGATAGTTGGAAATGTACCCAAATAATGTTATGGGTAGAAAGTCCATTCTCCAAGAGAAAACAGACAGGAATGCTTTGTGACCCATGCAGATCTTCCCTGTGTAGTCACTACTGAGATACTGATTGGAATCTCATGGAAATCTTTAACTCAATAAAATCAACCTTCTCCCACCAGTTGCTGGAGTTCTCGTTCAATCAGAACCAAGGGTTTCTGATCCCATGAAAGATGTTTAATGAAAAGGAGAGGCAGATGGCACCATTAAGGGCTGGGCAGCAGCCTCACAAGCAGGTATGCTCATGTCTACCTGATACTGGTTCCACACACCCCCATTCCCTACCTGCAGCACTGCTGTACTGTTCTCTTGCTGTTCTTGTTTCAAGCAACCCAGCAAGGTTATATGGGGTTTCCCATCAATCTCTAACAATACATTTCAGTCCTTGATACCTACTGATGGCCCCACTGAGACATCAAAGCACCTTGTTTACTGTTTTCAGATTCCTTCTCCTAAATAGTTCTAGATGCAGCACTTGTGTTTTAGCTCTCTGAGGTTTCTATTAACTTTGCCCCCCTTGTTTCCTCCCTTAAGAATTTAAGTACATAGCTCAGGCAGGTACTTGTCTCACTTTAAGCAGTGGCCAAGGGCTATTTAATGATTTGGGTTTATACAAATCACTGCCTGCCTAAGGAACTAAGTACCTGTGATACATGGGGAAAGCACACATTCTTCTGTTAGAAACAGGTTTGTTTTTAAAACTAACTTATGTTCACCCAGGACTTTCCTCAGTGATGACCAAATGAAAGCTGCTCAGTCCAAAGCCATCTCCCTGCTGTCAAAACTTTCCTTCTCTTTCCAACAACTGTCTGGACAGAGTGCGGCAGGGGGTGTGTGTTAGTTCCTGATTTAATGTTGGGCTGGGGGTTCAGAATCAACAGTGAGGGACAGGAGTAGCTTTGTGGTTCAAAGCTTTTTTTATCTTCAGCTACATTAGATCATAGTGGGTTTTATGCATGATAGAATCTCCGTACTACAGCTCCTCATGGCTGGGCTACTTGAATTACTGAGGTATTATTGCCCCTTACTTGGGACCATCATGCAGCCCTTCCAACCTTGCTTATACTGGTGTTTTAATATTACATGCTCCCCACTATAGAGGGGGGTGGAGCAGGATGCCCTGGATTGACCAAATATACAGGTTTCAATGCTGGTGACGAAATATTTGCAAGCAACCCACACAATTTGTTTTGGCATTAAATGATTCCTCACTCAGTTGGTCAAGTATTTATACTGACAAACACTCTGTTTAGCACATTATTAAGCACTGCAGAATCCTTCTCTTTAGCATGTATGTACCTCAGTTAGAAGTGTCCGCTCTCCTTACTGGGGCTCACCATGCTGTGTTCTGTGGTTCCACTTGTGGTCCCCCTGCATGTCAGGACTAGATACAAGCCTGAGTCTGTGGGGAGCCCTGGGGAAACAAGGTAAGAGTTGATCCTGCTGTGGGATGTTGAAGCTGTTCTTATAAGTTACTCCTTATAGCCTGCAAAACCCAAAATATGATGCCTTAGAACAGGAATGGCCTATTAGCAAATCTTACTCCCAGCAGAGGGGGAAAAATGTTTCAAGAAGTCATTCTTCCCCTGCAAACTTTGGAGCCTGATGGGTTTCAATTCATTTCTCTTTAATGAAGGTCTAATTCTGGCTTAATAACACCCATGGTAATACTGTATCTCTCTTTGAAGAATGTAAGTGTAAGAGTGAAGATCTAGTAAAGAGGCGTTGATGTCTAATCATTTAAAAGGAAAATGCTTGATGGAAGAGATGTAGGTAAATATCCCACAGCCTTTTGACAGCTTTGGAACAGTGTTGTTCAGCTGCAGCATCACCCAACAGAACAAAATAGCTGAAGGTCGCATTTTCAGCTTCCCAGAGCACTCAAATATAGGGCAAGTGTTATGGGGACAGATCCAGGTCTGCTTCTCTGCGTGGCATTCTTCCTTTTGTGCATCACCATGGTAAGCAGTGAGGGTTGCCAGGAGCCTGGATGCATTGTTTGTCTCACTCCCTCATCCGCTCTCCCCCTCCTGCACCAAATGCTTTCTCAGTGATTAGTTACTGAGTAGAAGGGGCTCCAGTTACCATGCAGCCTGCCATCTCCCCCTGTTTTATTGGAACTAATATCCCACCTGCAATGATAAGCTTTAAACTTGTTTAATCTCCCAGCTTAGCCGTGGTGTTTTAATATTTTTAAAATGGTTGTTTCAGAAAAAGGGGGATTTAAACAGGTTTTGAATAAATAATAAAAGCCCTTCTCGCAGGTTGCAATGCAGGCCGGGAGGCATGAGCCATTTTCATCAGGTCAGGTTTCACCTTGGGTTATCCCAAGGTGGCCTGACTTTGTGGCTCCGGATTTACAATGAAACAGTCAGATGCAAAGCAGTTTATGGAGGAGAAACTGCTTTAATAATGCATTTCCTGCTCAGCAAACAGCAGATACAATGACATTCACAGGGAATGGGAAAGGGAACAAAACCTCTCTGAAAAGGAACCAGTTTCTCCCTGGAGTTTAATAAATTTTTTGCTCCTTTAATGTATTTGGGGAGATAAAGGTTGACCTAAGAGACATCAGAATGTACAGCTTGTGGTTTGTAACATCTTGGGCTTGATAACTTGAAGTCCCATCTGCATTGTTTCAAATGTAAGGGAAGGGAAATGGGTTCTCATTTCATGGTGAGATTTCACTGGCATAAACACAAGACCCACCCTCTGGAATCAGCTGGATAAAGTGCATGGTGCTGTTACAGAGAACACCTTAGCCTCCCACTCCTTGCTCCCTGGACTGGAAATGCTGTGCTCAGCCTCAAGAGGAGGACTGCATCTGACTTCCCTGAGCCAAATCAAAGCCATGACACCAGATGTTCCCAAGAGTCTTGTCCTTATAGTCCCAGCCATTAGGACAAGCTTTGGGCTTACAGAAGCAAGTGTGCACGGCTGGGAGTGTAAAGCCTGGAAAACTAGGCAAGACTTTCATAGCTCTGCTCAAGATACTTCCTGCTTCTTGTGCATGCTTAGGCACAACTTGTGTTGAAGTGTAATTAAAGCACAGTGAAGAAGCAGAGGTGGCTTACCTGGTTTTATAAAGGCAAAAACATGTCTGAAAGCAGTCAACTGATCTATGGCTCAGTTTCAGGAGAGCCCAAGCAGCACCAACAGGATGACCTCAGTGCTGTTCAGCTCTTATGGTTGCAGAGACGTTAAGGTGGGCATAGAGCTGTTACAAAAACACTGGTTGTGAGTTCTGTTCTGGGAAAAAGCCCTGCCAAACACAGTAATTCTGTGTTCTGTTTGTAAGTCAGACCAGAAGGAAACTCTGCTGCAGTCAACTTCAAATGAAGGGTGAGCCTGCATGTCTTAAAGACGGGTCTTGCTAAGCCCTGAGCTAATGCTTGTACAGATGAATCTGGAAGTGCAACTTGTAAACTAGCTATATCTAGGTGAGTTGGCCATGTCACCACAGATGGTCACCTCAGTAACCTGATTGAGCAGAAGAGGTGGACACGTAAGTCACTTTGGGGTAGCAATAAGGACAGTGAAGAGGATAAAATGTTCATTGGTATGCAAAACCCTCTCTTACATAGCAAAAAGTACTTTTGAGCTCCTCCAGGAAGCTTTTATGGACAAAGCAGCAAATAAGAACAATTTACTTCACAGCATATAATCATGTTTCCAGTATTCCTACTCTTACTTATTCAATGCAACCACAGGGCAAAACCATGTAAAATCCAGATGAGATTTGGTACATAGATAACACTTAGCAAACCACTGCCTCCATTGCACCCTCTATTTGAGAGAAAAAAGGCTGTTTCAGTACGATTTCAAAAGCACTACTCTAGTTCTGCATCACCTTGAAATAGTGAAGTATTATCCCTATCTTTTAGAAATGCCACAGAAGTCAAGTAATGACTTGCTACATATCCAGCTAACTTTGTGAAAAGCCCTGTGGGCAGAACCTAAATACCCTGAACTGCAGTGTTCTGCCTCAACATAAAAGCATCCTTCCTCACCAAAACCAAACAAATCCCACACCTAAATTCTTTATGGAAAAGATGTGGTATTCCAGGCTGAAGGGGATGTATGAATCTTAAAGAAAGATTTTAAAAGGAAGAGTGGGATAACAGTGAAACTGGGACTCATTTGTCTACTAAAACAAAGGTAAGGAAAAGAAAAGCTGAATAGAGTATGTCAATGAAAAGATAGGCATAGGATAGTTTACTTTGAGGATGATAAGGGAGGGAGGCTTAAAACATCAATATTGAAGTAGAACTTGAACTGCAGGACAACCAAGTATCCTCCCATAGGTCCAGAATATTACCTAAGAGGGCCATCTGTATCTTTGGCCATCTCATGTGTATGGAAGAAGTAATTTCCACGAGGGCCCTGTAGTAACTGAAGAATTAGTTTTTCAGTTCCTTGAATATCAGTTCTTATTTGGGGGATGCAGAAGGTCAAGCATGCAGGTAATTGAAATCTATGAGTTTAAGAATGAACTGAAGTCTAGTTTTAGTAAAAGAAATGTCTGGCTAAGTAATACCCAGTGCTTAGCTGGAACTGCACTAAATCAGACAACAGGCCAGGAAAGCTCTGTAGTTGGTCTGACACTAGATACCTATATGAATACTGATCAGCTCTGTAATCACCACTAAAGCAGGCTTGATCATGTTTATTACATGTGACACTTCAAGACTACTCCAAGGCAAACTCTCAGGCAACAGTCATAGGCTGCCACAGTGCTTCGGTTTTTCTATCAAGTGGGGTTTTTTAACCAGCATCTGTTCTTTCACAAGGGTTTGTGTTTAGTTTTTCAGATATAATAATTGCAGTTGTTGTTTCAGGTTATACAAATAAAGACAGTGGGATAATGAGTTCAGAAATAGTTGGACCTCTCTGTGCTCTGTACCAGCCTGTGTATCTTCTTCAATGAGCTCTGCCCTGTTGCATGCACTTCTCCCTTTCAACACTTAGTAGTGTCAAGTAAGATTTTTCTCTTGTCTTAGCTCTTCTCAGAATGCTTTGTCCAGAAGAAAACTTAACTGTCATTCCAAGAAAGGAAGCTACTGTCTTATACCCTGCCTTAGCCTTACCACAGCACCAAGGAGGAAACTGTGTGCTGAAGAAAGAACAATGATCTTAACACCACGAAGTCCCCTGTTTCTCTGCAAAGAGATAGTTAAGCCTACAAAGAAGGGCAGCACCAAAGGCACTGAGAGAGAGAGGTGGCCATCCCATGCAAACTGGGACTTCCTGAGGACTAATTCAAGACCAAGATTGTTGGTCTTTTTGGAGGAAATAAATCAGATAACATTGTTATTCTTGTCTGATTAAGTATGTGTCAAATACCATGCTATATATGTTAGCACAGGGGAGAAATACTTGACAGAAGTGTAGTTAATGCAATGTTGCATGTTATACCATAACTGGATCCTTTCCTTCTTGCTGTAACTTGGCAGACTGAAAAATGATTAACAAAACTTCATGCTGTGGCAGGAGGATAGATGCTATTCCTTAACAAAACAGGGAGAGTAACTTTCAGGATCTTGAGTGCATATCAAGCTCTCGCTGTGTTTCAAGATTTTAGTACATTGCCAAGTTCAGTTAAAATTAAATTGCTGAATTATGCAGCACAAATAATATCACAGTAGGCCAGTCATGGGTAAATGTCACTTCTGAGGCCTGTGGTGCTCACATGTGTTTGGTTTCATGGGGTGATTCTGTCTTGGCTTTAACAGGCAGGGCCTATACACCAAGGAAATGAGTTGTGTGACAAGAACCTGACTACAAAATAAATGCAGTTGACTACTGATAAGGGAATACACATGGCAATTCCACTTTCTGGACATGTAAAGAAAAGCTCTCCCATGGGCTGGTGGGAGGTTATCTGTGCATGTGACACCTCCCCCAGTAAAGTCACTGTACGATACCCCCATGACTTCTGAGAAAGCAAGAGATGGACAGAGGAATGGATAGAGCAGTGATTTGTCCAGCATGTCACACATTGCTGCCAGGCTGAGAAACACAATTCCACTCTGATCCTCCTCCTTTTGGTGCTGCTGAGTACAGTGTCTTTCATACTGGGCTATAAATGATGCTCTATGTCCTATGTAGAGGAAATAAACAGTAAGAACCACTAAATAATGTGTGTGTTGTATCAGCAGGGGTTGAAATTTCTTTGGGTGGTGCTTTCTTTCTTGCTGACAGTGGAAAATCCGATGGATGCAGATCTAGCTCTGGAAAACAAGGGTCACTTAAACTTGTAGAAACTGGAATTTGCACAAGTGGGTCTAGAATGCTACTAGTCAGGTTTGCAAACAGCAAAGGAGCCAGCGACTGAACATGACTCAAACCAGGAAAGAAGCAAACCCAATGGAAATAGCCATTTGTGAAGCAGTAATTACTCCTTGTGTAAGTGGAAGGAAAGGTCACTGGAAGAACACAGTGTCTAGAATTAGAGAACTGTTTAGTTCTGTTTAGTGAGGTACTATGGCAGATGTTTTTGGCAGTAAATGTAATTTAGGGGTACTTAGTCATGGCCTTGAGTGCTGCTTTCAGTTATGCAGGTGAACTGTATGTGAAGCAGCAGTATAGACTGAATCACAAAGATTTCTTTGAACCAGAAAAATGTATCTGCTTCAGCTGATCATCTAGCCCTGTGAATAGCTGTACAGCTATAACAGCTGATTTCTAGCAACTTGGAGAAGTAGCTGGGAGTAATGGGATGAGGGATGCTAGGGAAAGAACTACTTCAGAAGAGCTTACTGCTGATGGAAGGATATTGTGGACATACCCTTTAAATTTTTAGCAATCTGATCTGCAAATCTCCTATTTCATGAGTAAATTATACTCATAAAAAGATCCTTTGTTGACTTTATTGACTGTTGACTTCAGACAATCCCTCAAGAATCTAGTTTGTAACAAAACCAGCAAAGACTTAAACTTCTGCATTAAAGAAGCATTGTTGTCCAGAGACTTCATATTTAAAAACACTTTAGAAATGCAATAATATTTTGTGCAGATAAATTTAGCCTATTGCCCTCTTTGTACTAGGATCTGCATTGTATCTGTGAAGAAAGCAGCTAGCTGCTCCCTGCCAGCCCCCAGTGTCCTCAGGTGCAGAACATGCAAATAATTTGCTCTTGTACCTCAATCAAGTGAGCAAGCAGCAAAATAGAGGAAATTAATTTCTCTTGTTCCTTTTTTCCTCTGTCCTATTTTTTTACAAGAGCCTTTTAAAAATGTTGCTTACTATATGATTATGCACAGTAGGGGCTTGTAACAACCTCATCTTAACTCATCTACCTCTGCCCTTGCTGTGGAATGATTGGTTGCCTTGGCAATCTTCTACATGCGGTGCTCAGGAGCTACAATTATAGTGCTCTTCTCAGTAGTGATCCTCTTAGCTTCTTTTCTTAGAAGTCCACAACCAGGAGATACAAAAAGATTGCTATAATGGATTTTATTGCTCCAGCCCTCTGCCTCCTGCATCGCCGAAGGGAGCAAATCTGCTCTAGCTAAACCTGCTTGCTTGGCAGCAAGGAGAAAAACCTTCTGTTTGCATAGGATGAAGTACTGGGTTAGCTGAATGTCACAACCTGATAAGTTAAGTCACCTGAGGTGGTAACTCTGAGGAGCATACAAACCCCAAGGACTACAGCAATGGCCTCTTGGGCCATTCTGCAGTGAACGCAACTATGAAGGCAAGACTGTTTTCTGTTGCATTAAAAAGACTTTGGATCACATGTTTACTTTGCAAGTAAAATGATGGCAACTTAAACTGCTGGCTCTGAAAACTCAAGATAAATCATAGAATTATAGAATGGTTAGGGTTGGAAGGACACCTTAAAGCTCATCCAGCTCCAACCACCTGTCCCACGGGCAGGGACACCTTCCACTAGAGCAGCTTGCTCCAAGCCACATCCAGCCCGACCCTGAACACTGCCAAGGATGGGACAGCCACAGCTTCTCTGGGCACCCTGTGCCAGCGCCTCAGCACCCTCACAGGGAAGAACTTCTGCCTTTTAAATGCATATGGGCTGCAGCTCACACCGAAATGGGAGGGTCAGTTGCCTCAACCCCTTATCAGTTTAATTTTTATAGGCCAAATTGTGTGTTAAACCACACCAGTCACATGTTATCTGCGTACAATGGCGATGGGCAGGAGTAAGACCTATGCCAGCTCTGCCATGAGTCAGAGACACTGACATCCAGTGCACTATTTTTCTTGATGGTGCTTGCTCTGCTGGGTGAACATGGGCTTTTAAAGCAAATAAAGACACATTCTGCCCCTGCAGTTAGATGTATCTGGTAACAGGAGGGGAGCCAAGCATCAAGTAAGCTTTTACACAGTAAATCACTATTTTGGAGCAATTTGAGGACAGAAATGAGGTTAGTTCTATCTCTGGATGGATGTGCAAAAGGGTCATATTTCTATCAACATGCTGAAACTGTGTTGTGGGCCTCCATTTGTAAAGTGTGAGTATCTGAGGAAAGACAAGTGTTTAGTTACTGCTGAGATCAGAGAAGCTGCTCTTGCTGTGCACACACTGGGGGGTGTCAGGACAGAAATGCCTAATTGCAGCTGGCATTTTGGACACTTTCAGTGCCTGTGCCACTGGGCACTTGGCTGACAAACAATATCCTTTCTGACACGAGCAACACAAAAACTGCAGAGGACGCTAAAATGCTGACTGCTGGTTCAACAATTAGGAGCCTGACAAAATTAAGCAGTCCTGAAGCATAAAGAGTTCAGTTCTTCAAACTGCTGCATCACAGCTTCATAAAAGGAACATCTCTTTGCAACTTTGTACGCATGGGTCTCCTCTTCCTCTTTTTCTTACCCTCTGCTGCAAGTGTGGGCAGAGCTGCTGCTTTGAGCCGCCAGGGCAGCCACCAGCAGCCAGCTGAGATGCCAGTGCTGATTAGTCTTCAGCCTCAAATGCTGCTTAGATACAGGGAAGGGTGAGAAATGCCGCACATGAGGGCCAAGGAAACAGTGCAATCTCTCAGTCACTAATGCTGAGCACTTCCAGGCAGATGACATAAATACTTAGTATGCACGGAGCAAATTCAGATCTGACTTGAAGGAACAAAACTTCACTGACAGAAGTTCTTGCTTCAAGAATTGTAGTTCTTGCTTCATGAAGAATATAAGAAGCAGCACCTCATACATTAAATAGTCTTTTGGTACTCTTTAGAAAGGTCCCTGCTTTCAAATGGGTGTGCAGTGGTGGGGAAGAAAAGCGGCAGGCTGTTCCTACAGAACTAAACGCATTGATGCTTCTCAAAGTTTGGGAGAAATCACAAGTGCTACTCTTGCACTGATAGTCCAGATGCATGACAGTGAGTCTGCCACTGTCTTGCAAGTCACTGTAGAAAACTGTGTTAGAAGAGGAAAGGCCTCCAAGCCCTTGGTGTGGTACTCAGTATGATAGCTGCTTCTGTGTGACATTCAACCCATATTGAAATGCTGCGCTGGAGAAGCCCTTTGCTAGGTTCATTCTAGCAGATGCACGTGGCCTTTCTAAGACTTGGTTGGGTGACGGTTTTAGATACAGACCCGTATCTTCAGAAACAGGACTCTGTAGTAACAGTTGTCACCACTTAGAAGGTGATAATTTCTAAAGGGGAGCTGTTTTCCTTATTCAGCTTTTACCTTTATCAGGAAATATGAGTTGTTCCTATTTCCCTGTGCAATTTTCAATACAACTTGAGAAGCTCAATCCCATCCTGCTCTGACAACCCAGATAGCTACTTGTTGCTGAACACCTTCAGAGTTTAATAGTTCCAGTAGCTGGAGCTGAGCACTTGACCAGCTCTTGCTCTCCTGGGTATTTTAAGGGCTGTTTTTTTAGGGGGGTTAATCTGGAATATTCATTAACTACATGACAATAATTTGCTTGTTTCTTATGTGGCTGAGGCAGGTGGTTGAACATGGAGTCCAATTCTTGATTTGTTTGGGGGTTTTAATATTTGCCTTTGTATTTCTGGTCAGGTTTTCATTATAACTTTAAACTCCAATGGGAAAATAAAATCCAAAAAATACTCTGTTTATATTGTTCTGAGCAGGAATTAATCACAAAGCAAGAAGTCCAAGTAACTTGCTTTCAAATCTGCTCTTATAAATACTACATGATAAGCACTTACAAAGGGTAGTTAGGTTGCTAGACATAGTGTAGAATATTTCTGCTCACACTCCCCCAGTGCAGTTTCCTTTGTGGTTATGCACTTTTTAATTCCTAGACTAGCCATCTCTTTTCCAATGATCATTTCCTTAAAAGTTGGAAACTGGTGTCTGGAGGAGTTCACTAGTATGATGAAGATGAGACAAACTGTTCTTTATGGTCACAGTATTGTGCTGTTCATAGTCCTCCAAACTTGTCACTCAGTGCCACTGTTGCTACATCAGGCAAGGTTAATCCTGCTGCCTGGCATTTCAGGATTTATCAGATTTCTCTTACAGTGTATACCAAATCAAGAATTGTATTTTTGAGTGATTTATAAAATACATCAAGCAAACTCTTTGTACTGAGCACAGGCACCTTACATGGATTTTTATGTATGACATTTGGGTTGGTTGTCTTTTTGACTTTTGAACATTACCAGCTCTTACATATAAGTTTAAATCTTGAGTTTGGCTAAGTTTATTACACGGACCTCCCTGTTCTTGGCTGGTAGTAGCATTTGTCTAACACTGTTCACCTGCACACTTCAAGGTGCTTTACAAAAATTGTTTTCATTCCTGCCTTCGAGTGTCCAGAAATGGAGTCACCCATCCAAGTCATAGCTGGTAGCATTTTCTTCCTACATACTGGTATACGTCTGTGTTTTCTGCTTCTACACAACAGTATGTCACTATCAAGCTCATTCTTACTTCAGCCATATACTAATTCCAAAGCTTGAAAACATAACTAAATGGGAAAACCCAAATTTGCACTGGATGCTAAGTGGCACAAGCCAAAGTTAACTCAAGTCAATTGGAAAGCATCTCACAGGCTTCAGGAGTTACTTACTGAAAGAGTTTTCAACATAAGGGCTTTTATTATTATTGCTGTTACTTCAGGATCAGGTTTCCTGGCTTTAGAAAGAAAACAAATGGAGAGCTATTAATCCGGCCTGGTTTGTGAAGTTTCACAGTGCATCAGTAATATATTTGCCCATTTCAGATTACACAAAGTCTCTGGACCGTCAGTCAAACAGCAAACACAACACACAGGTACTCTTGACTTTCTTGGTACCAGCACACTCTGCAGCCAGTTGTGAAGTCCATGTTTGCTTTCCTTCCAAGAGCAATCCAATAGAACAGTTGGAGCAGGTCTCTGCTTCAGCAAGGGCTCAAGCCTGTATTTGGTTGAACAAGGAGTAACATTAATCCACTGCAGTCACCTTCAGGGCAGAAACTGGCAGCCATTTTAAGTGATGGGGTAATGATAAGGCATAGTTCAGGACAGAGAGGAAAGAATGATGTTGCCATTGACAATTCAATGAGACATTAACAGAGAGAACATAATTGCAGCTGGAATTTGGATGGGATGTCAGGACTGGTACCCCTGTACTTGCAAAGACTGCTGCAGAATGTTTAGTAACCCTGCCACCCCCTGAATGCCATGCTCTGCGTGCACTAGCTGCAATGCTGCATTTACTTGGGAGCTCTTAGCCTTGATTGTTCTGTAATTCTGTAGAAAATGTATGGAATTTGACAAGATTGCCTCTTGAGATGGCATGCAAGCTACAACTGCACTTAACTAAATCACAAAGAATCTCTGCATCTTTGCCTTTTTGCCCTTTTCTTTTGCTTCTGCTTGCTGTGCAGTCAAAGGAAACAGCTTTTTATGTGAATGATGATTAATAAGCAGCCCTGTTGAAGGCTGCTGGTGCTGGTGTTAAGAACAGGCTCCTTTAATAGACACTTTAAAATGTGTTCTAACATGTGAAAATGATAGGCTGTCAGATCACCATTCAGGTGTACAGCAAGATAATAACATGCATTTGAGAAAAATGATAAGGTAAAATACACATTTTTATAGTATGAAGATAAATAGCGAAATACACACTTGCATGCCTCAGTGTGAAGCAAGAGGGGAAATAAGGGAAAATATCCATTTAGAGTGGAATTAGGAGCAGTCTAGACATCTCCATTGCCTTGTGTTTGAAATAGCATCGACTGGATGTGTCTGACCTGCCATATTTGCGTTTGAATTAAAGATACAAAGTATTTGCAGCATCTGTTTACTGGCTGTTACCTGAATCTTTCCACAAGGGTGAAAGCCTCTCAAGACAGGACTTCTTCCTTTTGGCTATAGCTTCAGTATGCAAGCTTTTAGGCAGGGACAGGATGAAATCTTCTTGAAATCAGCACAATTAATGGAAAGCTATTAATGAAAACGAAGCAGTAGGATGTCTGGGTGGCTTTATCAGTGCCCTAAAATCACCTTTCTTATTTGTGTAGAATCTTGACAAGTAGTAACTGAAGTTGTGGGGTGGTGAAAGGACAGTTGTGCCTTTCTCTTTCGGAACTACACCACAGTCACCTTCCCTAATTACTGGGTTGAACTCGAGAACAAAGTGCCTGAGCATTTGAAGTTTAACCTTAGACATGTATAGTGAATAACAAGCATTTTCCCATTCCTGTTAATGTTGCCATTTTCAAGCGTCTGATAAATGTCAAGTCTTTATAAAATGTTTTGATGTTCAGTTCTTACTTTAATCTTCGTGCCCAACAAAAGCATTCAGAACATTTCCCAACATAGCATGGGAGACCAATCATAGAGTGCCAGCCCTTTAAAGAGCTGAGAGAGAAACGAACTCTGAGACGGTTGCTGATGTACTGAAAAGCCAAGGAGAACTTCCTGTACTGATTCTTTGCTTTTCAGGATGTCTTAGTTAAGATAACCTGAGTGGTTTGCGGTGGATCTTCATTACCTGTGTTTCAATGAGGACATATGCACTGCAGAGAGCTACTGAGACCATCAGGAAAGTCTCACTTTCAGTTAAGGATGTGTATGCACTAATGGCACTCAACCTGAACTAGAGCCAAAATGAAGCAAGCCTTCAGAGATGTACTTTAGGTGTATGCTGGACTGTCACATAAAGGCTTGACCCATAATCTAACACCTATGGACTTCTTAATGTTTAAGGTTACTCTAATTCTCTAGCTTCTTAAATTTTAACCAAAATGGATGTTCAGAAGTGAATCCCAATGTTTTAAGTAGCATTAAGTAGATTAAGATGGACTAATCGGGCTAAACCAGGGCTAGATTAACATGCCCCAGCTATGTGTATCTGAACCCAGATCCTGCACTTGCAGCTCAGGAATGGGAATTCTGGTTGCATTCAGCTACCATTTTTTATTTTAACACAGAATCACAAGCTGATAAGGAGACTGGTACTCTCTTTTTAGAGACATCTTTGGATTTTTAAAAGGTTCTGCAGATTCTGAACTGCATTTGTTTGGGATTCAGAAAATCAGGATTGTGTCTACTCTTTCCAGAAAATCTGGCTTCCTCTGAGTAGGTTCTGAATGTTCTTATGCATCAATCCCAGATTGGAAGGCTTGTGTCCTGGTTCAAATAGGTTAAGAGTTGTTCCTTCTTTTGTCTCAGGAAGGGAAAAAATGAAACAAAAAAGTAATGCCCAGAATGCCAGTTTGAATCATGCAGGAAACTTTCTCCACCTGAGTAGATTGCCCTGGGGAGACAGGGTAGATACCCTATGTGGAGTTCTTCCAAGTTCTTCAAGCCAAGCATCAAAGAAGCAACCCTCTGGCTTAGAGGTGAGAAAATGCTGCCCTGAGGCACAGCTCCTGTGTCGGGCAGATAGCAATGGGCTCATAAAACAATATTTGAAAAGGTAAAAAAGAACAGAGGGGAAAAGATAGAGATTGTCAGTAGCTGCAAAGTGAGGCTTTTCAATCACAATCTCTGACACAGAACAGCGCTATTTGGACAGTAAATCACTGTGGCCCACTGAGAAACCTGTGTTGATAAAAGACACTGACAGGCCGGGTAAGAGGTTCAGGGTGGCTTGCAGGGAAAATCTTTCATTCCAAACACACACATCAGACCAGCAGAGGCAGGAGGAGCAGGTACAGGCAGGCAGTCCTGAACAGGAGGGTGAAATGGGATTTCAGCTCGTTCTTTCTACAAAGAGGACAGGAAAGCCCCTCTCTGATGCTTTTATTTGGGGAAACAGAGGGCTGCCTTAAGATTAAGATTCTTCCACCTATGTCATGTTCCCATCAGCTCCTGGGTCTAGTGACAGAACCCTAAATAAGAGAGTAGCAGAGCAGATCCATCAGTTTTGGGGATCCAGCACCACTGGTTTGATGGCAGCTATAGGTATGGCTGTGGAAGGCGCTTGCAAATCACACAGCTGGATGATTGTTTAAAAGCCTTGGAGAAAGAAAATAAGGTACATACGAGCTGGTCTGACCTGAGTAAGATAAGTGAGCTTAGTCAGGATACAAGGACATTGAGACCCTCCATGCCTTTGGAGCACAGCTAGCAGGATAAGAATGACCGTATAACATTGTGCATTTCTTGTAAAATGCGCACTTTGAACGTGCTTACTTTATAGTTGCACAAATATCACATTCTTTCCCTTCCTTTTTCCTTCCCATTCTTGACCTTATGCACTTTAGTCTTGCCCCTATAACAAGAGGGAGTTTAATGTGGTGTAACTTACAGCTCTTAGAGGTAAGGAGGAGGGAGATAGATTGAAGGAAAGGCAGCTAATTGAAGAGTTTAAGCACTTTTCTCTCAATTCATCAAACACTACAGGTATAATATTTCAGTGTTCTGCAGGACGTGCGGAAGATGTTTGAAACACCTGAATTGAAGAGGTGATTAGAAGGGAAAGTAACAAGGAAAGGTTTAAGAAAAGCTTAGGCAGATATTTTTATTCCTTTCCTAATGGAGAGACAGACATGGAAAATTACACTTAGTACTTAATACCAGATACTAACTTTGATATACACCTTCACATTATTCTATTCTAACTACACCTGCTTTCCAGGGGCTGCTCCATAGCATTAGCGTAGAATCATCCCAACACTTTCATTTTCCTCCTACTTCCCAGCGTTCCTCTTACGTTCCATCCCTCTTAAGTTTCAGTGATGTAGGCATAAGGATTGGATGATGAGAAAAAGCCCTCCCATGCAGTAGTTTCCCCTGGGCCATTTCTGCCAGTCCTGTAAGGTTCTGTTGTGCCAACAGAGCAGCAGAGTAGCTCAAAATGCAGCAAAGATTCTATCTCTGACATTTCAAGCTGTTATGAGTTTCTCACTGAGGTTATTCTGTGATATCTAAAGGTATATTTGAGGTTTACCTTCCACTGATTGTAGCAGATTGTCTTTGTGATTAACACTTGCCTAGAAACATCTTGCTGTGTCCTGTTTGTTGCGTTTTACTACTAGTCCAGCTGACTTGGCATTCACATGCTAAACTGCAATTTACTTGTGACCTTAGTATATTTGAGGGAATGGGGAGGGAGAAAACAGACATAGGTGAAGCACTTGACTGGGCTATGAATAAGCAAAAATACATTTGGAAAGAATTAAAGAAAAGGGTTGCAACAAAAAAGCAACAAACAGCTCGAGTCACTGTTCTTCTTGCCGACTGCTGAAAGCTTGAAAGGGGAATTCCGGCTCCTGCCATTCTAAATAAATCACTAACAGCAAGGAGGTAGTAACTAGTTAGACACGGGACTTTCCACAGAAGAAGTGTATCCTGTTATATCACTGAGAAACATTCTAACCTGAGGCAACTGATCTTAACAGTTCAGTGTCTTAAATTTAGGGAGAAAGAAAAGAACAATGATAGCACTTGCTCTTCATTGAGGCACTTGCCTCGAGAGGCCTCTCAGTTCTCCTTTAGATGAACAAAGTCACTGTCCTTCTGTCAAGTGCTTACGTGCAACACAGCTCCATAAACTTTACTGACTGAGACTATTTGTAAATCTCACTGGAGAGACAGTGTCTTGGAGCCACTATCAAATCACACAAGTGGAGTCACATCAGATTAGATCACAGCTAAATCTATCCCAGCATCCTGTCTGTTACAATGGTCATTAGCAGATGCAAATGGAAAGCTTATAAGAAACAAGGCAAGGAAGTATAAACTAATCTTGTACCAACTCAGTCTTCCCAGGAGTTAGGGATGTTACAGATAGATGGCTAATGCTCTCCTAAGAGGTTTTCAGCTAAGTGAAAGCCACATTTCTTACCTTCTCCATCTCTGCTTTGAAACTGACACCTCACAGACAAGATCTAGGCAGAAAAATGCATCTGTAATGGATCAAGGTAGGAAAATTTCTCAGCAAAATTCTGATGTGACAAAAATTAATGTTGAGATGACAAGAACTTCAACTGAAGGGAAGGATTAACACACAGTTAAGATCTTGAAGGGAGGGATTAACACACAGTTGAGATCTTGAAGGGAGGGATTAACACAGTTGAGACCTTGACAAAGTCTTCATCCTTGTAACTAATACCTTGGCCTAAGCACTCATTCACTTCTTGACTTAACCCTGTATCTTGCATCTTCCTTATGAAAGCACTTGCTGTTTGATATGTGGAGAAAGAGATGCTCTTGATCACTCAGGTTTCATTCTGTTTTATTTTTATAAAGTAAAACATTAAGCCCTGGCACAAGGGAGACTAACTGTAGTCCATTGTTCAGGCAATCAGAGGTTAGATGTGGGCTCAGTTAATCTCTGATAGAAGGAGGGAAAGAAACTGGGCCTTCTAAGTTCTTTGGTGGAAGCTTTCAAGAACAGGTTACAAGCAAAGGAGTGTTGGTAAGTGCTTTTATGAACATAAATGGTGAAGTCTGTTTTGTTTTGAGTTGGACTGTCTCTTTTTTAATTCTACAGAGAACTTTCTGCCTCCTTTTAGTAACAAAATCAACAATTTAGTGTAATCTGAGCCTAGTTTCTTATAACTTGAGTTGGATGTCAGACACAGGCTTCCCCCCACACCCCTCTCACACACACACTTTAAACCAAGAGGCTTAGCTGTGGGAGATCCTGTCTTTCCTAGCAGAAGCTGAAGGGCATGGACACCTCTCAGGTGGCAGTTTAGCTGTGTCCTACTAAGAGGGATGAGTGGTAAATATGTTTGTGTTTTCCTAATCCAGAATGTATTTTCATGAATAGATAGCAAAGTGTCCAGATAAAATCCTCTCTTTTAAAAGATCAGATCCAGTGAAGCTGGAGAAGGACATATGGAGAAATTCCTTAAGCATCCACGCGATGTTCTTGTATAGATGGTGTCATACAGAACAGGATTTCAGAGTTCATATTCCAGACACCCTCACTCTTAGAGGTAACTTGCATAAGGGTGAGTGGCTGCATTCACTAAAGCTATTTTCTTCCTTCTGTTTTGACTGAAAGAATTCTGTGCCATTGAATTTGGCTTCTACCTTCTTCAGAAGGTGCTGAGTAAATAGCTGGAGCCATGTATGATAACAAAAACGAGTTATAGAATGTTAATTCTTGGCCTCTGATAATCAAGGGTACAGTATTTAATATATATGGTATTTAATACATGTAGATGTTTCTAGCAAGCTACAGCAATGTCCTTTTCTTTTGCAAACTGTATGACAATACTAGGAAGGAATGAAGGCTTAAACCATGGGAAATTATGTCCTTTTGGTTAAAGGTGTTCAGGAAGAGCCAACTTTGGACAGACTATTTTCAAAGACACCTACAGATGCTTCAAACTGCAAATGGGAGGTTCTTCAGGAAGTCTTGTTAGGGTCTTATCTAAAAATTTGGGTACCAGGCATATCCTACCTTTCTAATTCAGGTCTGAGAATTTCTTCTTCTACCTTCATCTTCTGAACAGTAACAACTTAACTATGTCTTTGCTTAATAGAAGAAAGAATATCTCCTCTTCCTTCTCCTCCTCCCTTTCTTTATCTAGACGGAGCTAAAGGACCAAATGAAGTGCTATTACAATACTGAAAATGTAAGGCAATCAAAAATTAACTGCTTCAATGTTCCAGTGACAGAAAAAAATGTCACGTTCCTACTCTTTCCTCTAACACTGCTGTCACCTTCTTCTTCCATCACCTCCTGCTTGCCCCCCAAAATGGTTCAATGTCAACAAGTTGCAATGTGGAACTGAGTACACAGCCATCCAGGCCACAGCCCAAAGGACAAGCACAGGGGGAAAGCAAATAGACTGCATTAATTGAAAGAAAAAGCCAAGGATTTTCTTGTATTTTCCCTCATCCTGGTCAGTACTAAAGAGATTTTTGTTTTAATTACATTATTCTACCTAGAAAAGTGGAATTTATGCATGACTACCAGGCTACAGAGCATAAGCTACTACCGTTGATCCTCTTTAAAACACACAGAAATACGGGTGGATCAAACTGTTACAACTGTGGGTAAATAACGCCATGCTTCAGGCTTCATACTTGGGTGTTTTCTCTTTTAAAAGAGAAGAGAGAATTTTTCATGTAGTTACCTCACCATCAGTTTCTGGAACCTACTTACCAATTCACCATCCAATGTGGGAGGTCCTTATTGCAGAAAAAGAGTGCAATTGTAGGCAATGGGGGAGCCTGATCTCTAAAACTGTCCAACCCACGTGTGCACTCAGCAATGTATCATTTGTGTTCATCACTATGAGTCTCTTTTACAAGAACACATCTACTTACTGTCCTGCAGACCCTGAGAGTTAAGGACAGGTATAGCTGAAAGTCCTCTTCAAGCCTTTCCCAGGTCAGAATGCAGAGCCCTGCGGCAGCTCTGACCTGCCTCATCGCAGTGCAGATACTCCGCTGTTCTGACAGGCTGGCAGTTCATCACCCAGATGAAAGGCTCTGATCTCCCCTGCTTGTCAGCAGAGCTGTCACAGGTGACATTCTGCAGATTTCCAAAGGTAGGTGAATTACAGAGTCAAACATCACTTGGGGGCAGAGGCAGAGAGGAGGGCAGGGAGTTTACAGTTACTTAAGTCTTCAAGATGTCTCAGGTATGGTACTTGGTGCTTCTGTCTGGCTCATGCCCATGACTGTGCTGGAAGAGGCCTAAGGGACACTTCTTAGAATTCATCAAGATTGTCAGGGACCTGCTGCTCAGCCAATAGGCTGCATATGGATTGGAGGTAAAGATTTAAGCCCTGTATTGAGCCATATTCAAGACTTTCAGACTTCCAATAGGAAGTAGGGCCTCCTGAGCCCCAAACCTTTACTTTGTTACACATGAAACTTTTCTTTTTCATAAAGTCTTATATTCTAAAGTAGTTAGGAATCTTATGAGCATGGAAACATGAATCCTGTATATCCTGTGCAGAGCCCTGATACAGGGTTCTGATTCTGATGGTAATTCCAATGCTGCAGTTCAGCAGGGAAAGTCAAGGGTCAAAATGCACTACTCACGCACAGGGTATGCTATAATATACACTGTGTATACCTGTGTGATTCTAGTTGTCCTACCCTTAATTTCCTCTTCCTAGTCTCTTCAACCTCTGTGCTAAAATGTACTTTAGTTGTAATGAAAATAGTGGTGAAATTCATCAAAATAGATCAGTTTAGAAACCCTCACTAAGTATTGGTACAGGAACTGCCTCTTCAATAACTGAGCCACGGTTTTAACTCTGTGAAACAATTTTGTTCTAAGAGATCTGTTGTCCAAAGCATTTGCTAATTATACCTGTGTTGTGCATTGCTTTGTTCAGTCAAGTGTCAAAGATACAGGCATCATTCCCCAGTAATTCTGAGCTCTGCCACTTATCCCAGTCACACCTGCCTGAGAGGATAGTGGGATATGCCCAAAGATAACTCTAGTACACTGGTCCTAACATTTGTACGGACATGGTGCCTACCTTACTAATGCCATCAAGGTGTCTCAAAAGAAAATAAAGTTGAAAAAAAGCAGCTAGGGTCATCTCATGAGCTGCTGTGAATGCTGAGGAAAGGAATACTGATGTTAAATGTGCAAGCACTTCATTTTCTTCACATTTATTTAATCTATTCTATATTGGGAATGAACTGCCCAACTGAACTATCTCTAAATGACAGCAGAAATGGTTGTAGATTAGGAAGGGTGTGTGAAATATCATCTTCAAAGTTGCAGTTTCCCCAGTGTTCCCCATATGGGCACATGATGAATCCCCATCACAAAACATACCATTCTACTCAATGTTTATATATAAAAGAATTGGCATAGACTAATTTGTACATTATAGAAGACAAGATTGTGTTTCTTACAGGCACCACTACCAAATGCTACAGACAAAGGTGAGATACAATAGAAACTGATAGGACTCCTTGCCCTTAAAACGAATTCTTTGTAATTGTGACAGGTTACAGAATAGCTGAAAGGTGAGTTCAGACAGGACAAAAGGAAATAGATATCAAAACAGGGAAACATGCAGGGAGAGTTTTGCCAGTCGTACAGCTATGCCTGAGTTCTTTTCACACAGTCTAAGCTCCTTTAGAGTTTATATGATGGCTCTTTACACACATGGGATCAAACAATATGCTTGGTTCTGACAAGATGCTATAGAGAGCTGCTTTTTCACCACCACCCATGTAAGCTTCTAAATAGCTGTACAGGGTGAAAACATACTGAAGTTCTCCCCAGTTTTCACATCCCAGCCCATCGGGAGGGTCACAACGAAGCCTCATGATGAGTGGCTACAGTGCATCTGGAAGGGGTGTCTGGTTTCTGAGCTGAGAGGCAGAAGCGGGACCCCAAGGGAAGGCTCTGTCCCTGACCCCTTTTGCCCTCCCTTGTTCTGATCTTTATTGGGCCGTCTGCATCGTAGCATCAAAGGCAAAAGCAGGCCCGTGATTTGTCCTACAACAGCTCTATAAAAACCATAATTGCCCAATAACCCTTTGTCTGCAAAGCAAGCCATCTTCCTGTTTCTTCTCTCATAAAGACTATTTGACAAGCCTGTTCCATCAGCTTATAAAAACCTAGAAATAGTTGCTTTCCCTGGAAAGAAACTTTAGAGAAAAACAGAAAAGAAACTTTTATATATGTAGAGTGTGTGTGTGTATATATGCATATATACACATACCCTAATATTCCACAAGTAAAATATGTAAACCACTTAAGATAGCATGACAAGCAGAAGAATTATTCCTTCTTAAAATACGGATGTAAGCACTACATATTGAATTTATAAGGTCAGAAATGTTCTTCACTTTGAACAAAAGTGAGGTGGAGTTAAGTGCTGCAGAACTAGAAGGGGATGATCTAAAAGTGATGCAGTAAGAATTATTCTGAATACCCTGTTATTCTAAAGTTGCATGTTATCAGAGACAATTCTGGTTTATAATTCTCTCTTTTTAAACAGCTTCTTTCACCCCTTCATAACATTACAGCAAAATTCACCAACAAAAGTCATCCTTCAGCCTTCTCTTCAATATGGATGCTGATCCAAAGTCCACTCACCTTCTGGTTAGTGTAGGGTGACGTTCTGTCCTCCAGCATCCTTGAGAAAATACAGAGAAACTCCACATTAAAATTGGGATAAATCTAGATCACTGTGTTTCAGTCACTAAAAAGTAATTCTAAGTAATCCTTTGCCTGAATAAGCTTGTTCTGACAAAAAGGTTTTAAAAAGAGCAGTTATCCAACAACTTGTCTGACTGTCACAGGTTTCAGTTGAAATATTTCACATAGATACAGTTAAGACTTGATTTGTGGTGCTGAGGCACTCCTGGCAAATGTAAGACTCTCACAGTTTAATTTATTTTCAATCCAAACTAGTTGCTTTGATATGTCTGAGAACAACCACCCTGGGATCTGTTCCTCCCAATTGATGTCAAGTAGCGATCCCTTTGCTAACATTAGTGGATAAAGGATCAGGCTCTTCAAAACCAAAGAAACAATTTATGACTACTGCAAAGGCCAAATATTGAAGCGTTTGTTATTACACACAGAAGACTGTCCTTGAAGTCAGTAAGGGCCTCTATGAGAAAGAAATGTGGTGGTGAGGCTAAGGGAAGATGCAAATTTTGGACTCCACTGTTCTAAATCCATGGATGATTCAGAATACTCTGCACACAGTGTATTTGTGGCCCAGGATTTGATTTTATAATTCTGTGTAAGAAAGGAAAAAAAACCCCAAATCTGAGACAATGATAAAACCAGGAACCCTAAGGTACCCTTGTAGATAAAGCTGTTCTGAGAGGATGCCGGAAGTCATTTTGCTGCTCATTTTACAGCTAAGGCCTTTTTAGAGGCTGGATCTAAACTCTGGGTCTGAACTTGACTTCTAACTTCTGTGACAATCTGAAGTGTTCAAAGAACTTTTCACCTAATGTGCCTGAGACTCCCTCCCCAGCTCTACTGGTAAACTGCATCTTCAAGATTCTGATCAACCATGTATCTAGATTTCCAAGTCCCAGCATGCAGCACTGTTTACTACTTCATTAGCACTATCTATCAATAAGCTGGTGTCCTTCATGACCAGCATCACACCTCAGCTACAGGTGCAATGGAAGCCAGGGCTGGTATTCATTCAGCTAGTTTGAATATGCCTGTTCCAACTTAGCTGGGTCACCAGACTTAAGAAAGTTGCTGCAGTATTACTTAAATTCACTCTTGACGTAACTTCAGTGTTCATTTTGACAGAAATGAAATTCAATAGATAGAGGATCTTGGGAAATGTGGTGGATGAGTAAGAACGGTTTCTTGGACTGTTGTTGCAAGTTCTCCTAGGGCAGCTAGTCTGAAGTCAGTTCAGCTCATGTGATTCAACCTATTTTAAAGCATTGACAGAACTGGGATTGTCCATTGGTCTTACTACAACCCACAGCTGTAATGCTGAACAATGTTATCAGCTGGAATTTGAAAGCTTCAAGTAACAATTATTCATGGTACATAGGATATCTCTTCATATATTTTTCTAGCTTTTTTCAGTCTTGCCTAGAAATGAAATATTTCATTTCCATTCAGTTATCTGTTGTCTGATTTGTATTCATGTAACTAATTGTCTCTGTGGGAGTGAACGTTAATTATGATTATCTATCTTCAGATTTGTATACAGCTGCCAGTTGCTGCTGGATAACAATATGGTTCCAACGTTCATTCTCTTGATTTCTTATCACGCACTGATCCACCTCTGCTCGGTGGCCTCCTTTGATTAGATAACTGAGTTGTAAAGAACCATTTCCCAAGTGTTCTCTATTTTCATTTTTATTGTTCATCACAAGGCCATTGCATCCTGGAGTGGGACTGTGCTCTGCACTTCCGCAGCAGACACTGCTGCAACTTCTCAGCAGTTACACTCCTGAAGCATCTTCTACCCTCTCTCCAGGCTCTTTCCTTCCCACTGTATCTAGTGGAGAAGCCACATCTCTGCACTTTTTCACACATGGCAAAGGATTCTTCTCCTAGCGGCTACATTCAGAGTGACCTGCCTGGGGTGGGCATGACTTCCTGTGGCCCAAGGCAATCCAGTTGGCTTGTCTTGTAATGTGAGATGATACAGGAGTCCTTGATGTCTCAAACACCGTAAAGTCAGCCTTAAAGAACTGAACCAACTCTAAAACTACAGAAGAAGATAAGAGCTGGTCATCTAAAGTCAGTGTCTGCCTCTTTCTCCTTATCTTTCAACTCTTCTCACCAATCCTCTTAGTGCTTCCCTCTATCTCCTCCCTGGCTGGCTTTTTCCCTCTTACTTCATCTAAGTGGTGAACACAAATACTCTTAAAACACTTTCAGAGGTAACGTATACACATTGAGTGAATACTGGGCTCACCTTGTGATGAGAAGATGTATTTTTGATCAAGGAAGACTTCAAGCAGAGTCTTAAGCATAACTCATCCGGAATAGTAGACAGATAGTGGTCAGTCACATAACTCAGTCATCTCAATCTTATTTTACACACTTCCTAACCTTGGAATTCCTTCTTCCTTGTGTCTACCAGTAGTCTTGTCTTCTTTTCAGGAGGCTACTCCTCCCACCCAGTTTGTCTTGGGGACTCCCTGGTGATTTATTCTCCTCTTTGCAGAGGAAACCTCTCAGCAGCATAGGTAACCTTGTTTCTGTAGAGCTGCTCCTTCCCCAGCCTTGCTCTAGCCCCATGTTCCCCCTACAAATGGCACGCCAGCCTAAGGAGTCAATTGCTAGCACATATACCTCCACCTGGGGGAAGCAGAGAACCACAAAGAGATCCTCACTTTCGAAAGGTTCCCAAGTACTCTTCTGCTTCAGACAGAAAGTTAGCTCCTAAATATGCATGATCACACTCTGAGCTTAACAGTTGTATCAAATCCAACACCAGTGTTGAACAACCAGAACTTGGCCTAAGACTTGCTATGGACAGGAGTTCCCATCTAAAGGAGGCATTGTGTTGACCTGTGTTGTCTTACATTGTCCTGAGTACAGCTGGACTGGCACCACCTTTGGGAAGGCTGATAAATTTATGAGTTCATATGCACTTCCTCCATAAACAACTTTTCCGTGTAAACAGCAAGTTCTGGTTGTGTTTAAACATCATACCTCCAATCTATCTATCTTAACTGTTTGTCCCAAGGAAGAATGGGACCCAAAGGTGGGGTTTCTCCGCAGTACAGTGGGATATACAATGCAGTATAAAAAGCAAATGGTATGATGCTGTATAGTTTCATTGCTCTTGAAGTTGGAATGTTAAAAGTTTGTCTGTGCCACCAGGCTGCAATGCATGTATTCTCTTAATGAGGGTTGTGTTACATACATGTTTACTACAGTAGTGATACCTAATTCTATAGTATTGGAGAAGAAAAAAAATGAGTATAACATTTGTAATAAGATATACTATTAGCATGTAGTATTTATGCAGTAAAATGTATTGACTGTTTATAGTTGGACTTGATCTTTAAGGTCTTTTCTAACCTAGCTGATTCTACGATTCTGTGAGGAAAGCAGAAAGGTGCTGGATATAACGCTTACTATGGCAGACTGAATTGTGAACAAAAATGGAAAATGCCTGTTCTTAAAAAGTGAATCAGTGCTGAACAAAGTCCATGCCGAGCAGCAGGAACCTATTTTATTTAGTCTCCTCCAAAGATGTTTAGTATAGCTAAAAAATAACCTGCCTTGAGACACTAAAAATCTGAGTTGGCCCATCTAATATTCAGATCTGTGGCCCAAAGCCTGCCAGCCCAGTGCAAGACTCCCTACTCAGCAATTGTTCTGCAAAGTTTAAAATGAAGGTCTTGATCCTGCTTAGAAAATCTGCATGGTATAAAGTTGAGCTAAACCAGAGCCTTGTTAAACAACATACGGCTCAGTCCTGGCTCAGAAGCTTGCTCATGCTATATGGAACTGAGACTCAAAGTAGAAGCAGGTAAAAAAAGCTTGGAAGACCAAAACTTTCCTCTAGCTCCATCACTCAGGCTCTTACATGTTGAAAAATAAACAGCCCCCAACTTTTACAGCAGCAGGACTTGGAGTGCACTATCGGGAAAGCCACTAAACCTTTGAAGGAGGTACCTTTGGCAATATTTTATAGACACTCATCTCCCCAGCAGGAAAGCCAGTGCTGGAGAGAGACATCTTTAACAAATAAATAATAGTTTATGAAGTCACTTGTCTCCACAGCAGGAAATAAAGTAGGGGGTGGGCAAGGAGGGTGGTGGGGTGACAAAGGAAGCGAAACACAAAACGTTACCCTCACAACCCCTCTGCTCCACCAGGGCTGTATTTATTTAAACCACTCTTCTCCTAAGACAGATGGAAAAAATAATTAAACCAGCCACCCAGCCCTGTTATTAAACCCCTTTGTGACCACCAGGGATACGATTAACCTGGCCACCATAAAAACCCAGTCCCCTTCCCTCAAAATAAAGAGCAAAACACAAGCAAGAGTGAGACATGGAGCAGGGCAGGAAGGAAATTAAGAACCTGCCTCCAGGGAGGTGAGAATATATATTTTTAGAGTACCTGCTGGAAAATCTGACAAGAGAATCCTGGTACAGGGTAAGTACTCAGTTCATGTCAACCAGGCCTTGAGGGCTCAAGGAAAAGAGTCTTGCTCTTAGACAATGAACTTGGTGTAGAGATACTGTGTGGAACTGCCACAGCAGAGTAAGGACGATATAGAGCCATTTGTGAGGACAGGATGGCAAGATACAAGTTGTCCCAAACTTGCCAAGTTTTTGCAGCTTGCCCAAATATTCTGTCCCTTGTGCAACCATGGAGACAGTTCATGCTAGGCAGTTCATCCATTCTTTTTATGTAATTCAGTGGAGTTTTCTGCTGTGTGCCTACTGATGCTTCAAGGCATTCCATGCCTACAGAAGGCCAAAAGCTTCCTCGCAAATATCTGTCTTAATTTATACAATGCAATGGCAGTCTGGAGTTTTCCAGTTGATTACATGGCACCACGGCAAATTTGGGTACATGGATCCCGTTTTCCCCTTTGCTAATGCCCTTTTATTGTGACTGGCACCTTAGTTTTCAGTCCAAACCAATCTCCCCTTCCACAAGATCAGAGACGTGCAGGACAAACAACCTTCATCCCCTTTGACTCTCCTGTGGTATCTTAAACTCCACTGTCCACCTGTCATCAGAATTGTAGGAAAGCCAAGAAATCTTAAACCTATCTGTGCGTATTCATATGCATTCTCATGGGCCCAGTGGCTACAAAACCAGATGAAATCAACCAGCTGATTAATACAAAGAGCAGGCTCTATGTATAGAACACTTTGCACTTAGAGGAGGAGTCTGTACTGGAGGCATCGTTGTACTTAGATACTGACTTTGCTATTTCCACTTTATCTTTAGTAATAAACTTACCCTTTCTGAATGTGTGTGTACTGACATTTGCTCCTGGCTGCAGCACTTCATTTGTTAAGATTACCCCTGGGCAAAAGGAGATCAACCAGAAACACTACGTAGAAGGCTTTCCATCATAGCAGTCTGACTAAAAACTGTTATGCATAGCGTCTACCAGTGCATAATGCTGATGAGAAGCCATGCCAAATGTGGCAGCCTAGAACAAGTAGCTGCCAGGATAAAATGATAATCATCTCTATGGTGTAAGATCTGTCAGCTTCTCAAACCAAAGATTTCCATTCCATGATTGCCAAGGCAGCCCTTTGCACACTGTCAGCCTTGTACCAGTACATAAGGAACCACTGAAAATGTTTTTAGTATCTTGTGAGAACACTTTCATAGAAAATATTCCTCAATGGCATTTAAAATGACCTGGAAAAATGGACGACTGGTTTTCTTATACTCTATTACCCACAGACATGAATGTTCATATTCTCCTTCCCTTAGGGAAAACAGGAAACCTACTGGCTTAGCCATAAGTTGCTACTATGGAGCAAGCTTATGATTAGTATCCCCTGTGCTGTGGTAGATGTTGGCTGTAGGAGAAGTGATACCAGCTCAAGTAAAGAATGAACAAAATCACTCATATGGACAAAAGGTCTCCACTGAGTTGCCACAGTGATAACTGATTATAGTGTTTTGTAAATACAGAAAAGAGATACTTGGAGCTTGTAAGAGGAACATACAGCCCAGACAGACCATTTGGTACAGAGAAAAGGACTTCAATAGGGGACCTTTTTGAAGAAAAAAGGGAAGAACAATATTAGCATCGCATAGGTCAAAATCTCACCTACTCCCTTACTAAAATGAAGTTTAGAGTCTCTTAGAAGAGCTGAACAAGCTTCATAAGCACTACATTACTGGTATGTATAGTAATATAGATAACTTGGGCTTTGATAATTAACTACATGTGATTGCCCATGCTAGGGAAACTTAGACTAGTAGAGTGTGGTTCAGCAAAGGGGCACTGAGTCAGGAACTTGCGATTGCATTTATTGCTGGGTCTGCAACTGAAGCGTTTTGAGACTGCGAGTAAATCACTTTGTCCCTCTCTATGAAATGATGAGGGCAAATGGGCTTCCTTTGTAAGACATAAATTGAGAAAGATTGATAAAAAGTGTTAAAATGAGAGATGAATATTATTGTATAGCTGAGATTGGATTTAAAGCATTACAGGGGCATACAGTCTAGGTGGAAATGGGAATATCTGCTAACAGAGCTGGATGTGGAAGTCTCATAAAAGTATCTTTCATGACTATGTAGAGATGACAGCATCCTAATTTTAATGTCCTGTCTGGATGGCTGCTGTACAGCCACGTGCTTTCCATTCAGTAGAGTTTAGGATACCTCCACAGAACTGTTCTAATGCCTAGCTATGTCTAACCTATCCAACTGTCTAAATAGTTATAATTTATATGCATTGTATCACATCCTCAGCAGGGATCACTAGTCAACATCTGAGCCTTAGCATGTGAGGGAGGAACTGCCCTTGCCAGAATTTCAGCTTATGGTTGTTGGCAATCAAAGGATTTCTCTCCTGCTGCTCTGACAACCAATCTGTCCATCTGGCAAGCAGTTATTAGAGTTGTGGGCTGGCCCTGCTCACTGGCATTGTATCATCACTTGTAGCATTCATCCCCCTGCTTGTGGGGATAGATCTCAAAAGAGAGATTTTGAGGGTTTTAATCAATTTCCTGAGTTCGGCCCATCAACAGTGTCTTCATTTCCTGCCACTTTAAAACCAGGGTTAAGTTACAGTCACAGGCTTGTTCTGGGTTATTCTAAATAATCCCACAGAGCTGCTTCAAGTTTACACTCATCTGGGATCCTGCTGCAAAGACTATGGGGATTGATGGGAATCTTCACCAGACTTTGTATCAGGTCTTCCAGCCCTGATCCTACATTGTTCAAATATACCAGAATTTTACCATTCGCTTGAATAGAAGCAGGCATAAAAGCCTAATGCAGCAGCAGCTCAGCCTTCACCATGTACATTGTTTGTGGGTAGGAAAAAATTATCAGAGCAGTTGGAAAACTTCTGTCTGTAATCCTGTACTGAATGAATGTCATACATTCTGCATTTCAGTAACTTCATTTAATATTCAACTAAGAGCTAGTGGCTGCTGTTTTGTTTTATTGTGAAAAAAATCAATTTCTGAATTCTATGAATAAAAAATAAGTTAATGTGTACTTTCAGTATTTGGCTCTTACTGAGGCATTTCTGATAACCTGGAGTTTGGCTTCTAGGAACAAAATTATGCCTAAGATTTTAGTCTCAGGACTGAAGTAAGCTTACACTGGTAGCTTAGAGGGTTATGAGGGATTTGACTGGGATGTTAAGTTCATGTGCATTTGAAGTCAGAGCATTTATTGCTCTGATTTCTATGATTTAAAATGGGCTTTTAAAACAAGTTTCCACATTTATTTATTTACATGACTTCCCTTGACAGCTTTATCTCATTGATACTCAGATCATAGAATCATAGAATCACAGAATGGTATGGGCTGGAAAGGACCTTAATATCACCCAGTTCCAACCGTCTGCCATGGACAGGGATGCCTCACACTAGACCACGTTGCCCAAGAATCTGTGATCCACTTATGCACAGGATATTGTGTTTAAAGGCATCATCTGATATGACAACTATGCCCTTTTTTGTTTTTAAGTAAGTTTGGTGGTTTTTCTGTCTTTTCTATGTTATTTGGTAGGTGAATAATGAGATACTGAAAGCAGATGATCCAAACCAGCATATACTATAACCAGTGACAGAATCATGGGTGATACTGGGGAATTAGTGTGGTAAAACCTGTACCAGTCTACATAACAGAAAATTACCAAATAAGACTTTCCCAACATGAAAAGCAAGTGATTAGAACACTGTGAACGTATCTACATTACTGCCAATGTCATTTAAAAAAAATACCCTAGTGAGGGCTTTTATTTTTGTATTATAGCACAGTGGGATTGCTCATATTCAGGCAAACTTAAAACATTTTGATGCTGTCACCATCTCTTTCTCAACTATTACATATAATTTTGTTCTTTAGTTTAGCCCATTCCTGACAGACAATTCAAAGAGATGGCTCAAGTGTGTCAGGAAAAAATCCTTCCGGGAACTGATATTTAGCAAAGATTTTATGCTCACATCAACCAGTCATTCGTCCATGAATTCATGATAGCTTTTCACAACATATTCTAACTTGAATGTAACGTTCTTTCCTCTTAATTTTTTGTATCACCTTTAGGAATTATACCAAAACTGATAAGGCTGGGAACCCAGTTTTCTTTAGAGAGAATGTGACTAGCACAAATGTCTGCTTTGGCATAAAGATTCCTGCTCTTCAAGAAAACAAGTGTTAGAAAGCAGGAAACCCTGGGAAAAAAAGCTATTTTATGGACTCCTGGAAACTTGGGGCACATTTAATCAGCTGTCAGGCATGAGGGGACACAAAACTATTCCTTCTGCTTTCAAAATACTGTGCATGGTCAGAAGTTCTAAACTCTGCTGTAAAGCATTACTGTGATGAATCAATACTGGTGTGCCATTTGAGTGAAAAATACATTATCTGGCATATGAATAAGGATTTCAGGCAGAGCAGCCTAATCAGAACATCTATTTAAGTATCCATCTACTTTATACCATAATAATAAACAGAAATAATAAACAGTATGTGAAAATGGATTCTAGGAACCTGATCAAATATGTATTTAGTTCAACATACTCTTTCCATTGGCTTCAGTAGTAACCACTGTACATGTTGTAGTGCTAAAGAGTATTGAAATGAAGAGATATGATAAAAAAGAGGAATTTGTCATCGGAGAGGATGGTGACATCTATTCAACACACAGAAATCCTAAAACTCTCAAAGACTCAAAGTGTAAGTAACATGTTCCTCCTTTCATTATGGGTATAGTTTAATTTAAAGTGGCTGTGATTCACTGAAGCACTTAACGCTGTACTTGACTCCACAGAAGATCCTAAAGCACACTACAGTCAAATTAGGTCTGTGCTTAAATTCTTTGGCTGTACAGTGGCAGATTTAAATTCGTTAGGTACCAAATTCTACTACACAAAGAGATGTCTAAAGGCAAACTGGTAACAGAAAACTAGTTATTTTTTTGTATTTCCCAAACAAATATCATGGACAAAGAGCATGTAAAATGAAGTACTCAGATGATGTGAAATAAATCAAGGTTGCTTCTGTACAACTGCACCTATAACAGTGTACTCAGCCACAGATGGATTTACGACAAAGCTGCTGCCAGACACTGTGTGCTGGTTTTCCTACTGTTTTTACCACTTCTTGTTCAAGCAAATCTCCTAAATGAGTAAAAAATCCAGGAAAATTCTGTTTGGATGAGGAACTCAGGGGAAAAAAGTTATGGGAATTTGAAGAAAATGAAGCTCAGAACAGAAGTGAAGATAGATAGTTTATACAAAGTATTTTTGTAACTGAATAACTGTGATCATGCAGCAGTCTGATTCTCACCACTCTTTCCTACATCACTGTCCGGAAAATAATAACTACTCCTATCTCCTGGTTTAGATATGTAGATTTTACACTGCCTCTTGGCATATTACTGGGAAAAACTTCAGGCAAAATTATTCTAGCGACAGTTCAAGGACAAACTGCGTACTTGGATTTGGAGTGATTTTTTTGGAAGCAGTATAGAGAAAGAAAGGTTGGTGATTTTGATTTGGCTCATCACTAGAATAGGTAGGTCTTCATAAAGCTTTTATTCAGCCTTATCTCGAGAGAAACCCCAACATCCATTCAAGGTCAGTGTTGGTAGCTCCTAGTCCTGCTTATGTCTAGTGTCTGAAACTGCAGCTCCCAGTAACCACTGTGTGAGATGAACATAAGAATCAGTGGAATATGTCATTGATTTCTCCACAGAATTCCTAAAAAGGATTTGTAATTTAGTTGCACTGACAACCTGGGGATGGACAAGGTTAACAGAACCAACAAAATAAAGATGAAGAAAGAGAAGAAGGGAAATAATTTTACATTTATAAGGAAAGAAAAGGCTGTAACTTAAATCTTTTGTTTAAAGATCTTGCTTTGGTTACTAGAACCAGAAGAGGCATGATGTGATAGCAGGTTTATTCATTTCTAATTATGGACATGGCTTAATCTGCAAGTCTTCCTCCCTCTCTGCTAACTGCCCCCCCTCCCCTTTTTCCTCCTTTCCCCTGGGGCAGCACTGTGGTAGGGCTCAATCACTCTTTTATTAGTTGTGATATACTGTGGCTAATTCCCTTAATCTGGACCTTGCTTTCCTATAAAGCCCAGACCTCAGGTATTGAATTTCCCTGATCAAAGTGCAAGCAGTGTGGGACACAGCAATCTCCACTAAACAGGGGAGCTTGGGAAAGCTCGTAAATGGAGTAAAAGAAATACACATACACACACACACTCACAAGATGGTGCAATCAATTGGTAGAACAATCATGTGTGAAATATTACTGGCTCCTTAAAGTGCTGGTTCTTGGATTTACTGCAGTGTATTAATCTGCTATGCTTAATGCATTGACCTTTCCCCCCTAGCAATTCAGTAGACTGTGCTTGAATTGCCAGAAGCTAATACAATGGATTAGGAGCAGAAAGAACCCACCATATTGAAGTGCCACGGCAGCACTAAACCATCTGACCAGCAACTTCTCCATCTTTCTTAATAGATAATGCCAGACAATGTGGCTACCACAGAAAGGCCTGTATTGACAGCAGAATTTCTGGAAAGGGAGATAGTGGAATAAAGGTTTGTTATAAAACAATAGTGAAGGGCAGTCTTGTGACTGAGTCACAAGACAGGGATTTAAAAGAATTTGGTTTATTCCATGCAGTCATCACCTCCTTGTGCATGACCTTAGGCAAGACAATTCACTTCTCAGCATCATGTCTTTCCTATCTGTAAAATTGGGATTATGGTGTTTACCCGATTTTCTCAGGGCTGTGGTGACGCTTTGTTCATTGGTACTTAAAAGGCATTTTGTGATCACAGGGTTGAAAGTGTTATATATTCATGAAAAATAGTATGATATTCAGTTCATTAAATATCCATCTAGATGAAGAATGGAAAAGAACTTCCCTTCATATGTATACCAGGAAACACAATCGTTAATCTTAAGCCTTTCTCTTGAAGGTGTTGTGTTCACTTGAACCAAAGTTAGCTTAGATCTAAAAATACGTGCTATGCAGACTTGCAGAAACATGTAGAATAAATGATACGGAGAGCAATGTGTATCTATAAAGGTGAGATAATCAAACGTCCTTTTCCTGTTTCTTTGGCTGTTCAAAATCTCTACATTTCATGTACAGAAATCCCTTTAGAATTCAATTTCCAGTGTTAACTCTTCAATGTCATCTTTAACTATTCCATATAATTTAACAAAAGGTTATACAGTGCTACTGAATTTGAGAGGAGTGTCCAAAAACCTCGTAAAGGAGATTATTCTAAGTAATTGCTATCAAATACTATTAAATCTGAAGAGCGTTAAGCCCCCTCCACCAGCCTGCGCAGGCACTCTCATTTAGGATTAAAAGGACCTTTAGTTGATTTGGTTTACTTCAATACAAATAAATGACATTGACCTGAATTAAGGCCTCTTCAATACTCAGGAAGTGTCTACACAGGGATTTATTGTGTTTTAATTGTCCACTTCAAAAGTTAATTTGGATACTTTTCCTGACATCCTCAGGAGCTACACAGAGTATGTGTGTCATATCTATACAGTGGGGCAGAATTTAGAGTGCAGGGCTCTGAATATACATGCAGGTTCTACCACTTCAGTCAGCTGAAGGGTGCTGTGTCCTCCTCAGAACTGGAATATATTTATAATGATGAATAATGGTAGGACTGGCTTCATCAAACTTTGGTTATCTAAAGTTAGGTCTCCAGTCTGAGTTTGTTGCATCTACTCATTCAACAGAAAGATGTGCAACCCTAGAAGATAACAAAGCCATCATGGTATGCATCTCTGAGGCTGGTGTTACATGGTTGCCTTAAATCAACATGAGAGGAGACTGTTCCCAAAAAGGTCATCTTCTACTCTCTTGTCCCCAGCAGCATGCTTCACAATGCCAGCAAGCATTCATACAGCTGCGTAGCAAATCGAGTCCAGAAATCAATCCAGCTAAAACCAACTCTGAACAATAACAACAAGAGAGAGAAAAAGATTAGTTACAGAAGAGTCAATGCATGATGACTTAGGCAGGCTTCATTTTGGTTGTGCAACCATAGCCTAAAAAGAGCAGGATTAATTGTTTTCCGGAGATTTCTTTCAGTTTACCAATTATACAAGCTATGCAAGTTAGTTTATAGCAAACACCTAATGTAAGACAGTTGAAGAGAAAGAAATCTAACCCCAAGAAATTATACTTGTGCAAGCTCCTGGGAATGGAATTAGGTCTGAGTTTCTGAGCAATATTTATACCCCATTCCTTGTGGTTAAGTGTCTTTTCTTCAATTTTTCACAGCAGGTGCTGGTAACGACAGTTGGAAGCTGTCTTTTAAGTGCCAAATTTAGAGAACCTTTAAGGGACCTTAAAGGGTTAGTACCTCTAGTACCTTAGAAGGTTTTCAGAAGCACTGGGAGCCCATCCTGTGAAAACCATCCCTCATGTAGGCCACTCAAAAGTGCTTCTCAGCTTTGAAACTCTTGGCCCTATCTAAAAGGAGTTACATTCATGTAAACCAATTTTTTAATAATAAGCCAATGCATATATATTTTAATCTGGCCCCATGAATATAAGGAAACAATCTTTATCTGTGTGGCACTGATCATGCGACACATTTTGAGCAACACACTGTGCATTTCAAGAACTCAAACCATTGCAGCCAAAAGGCCCAAGTGCTCAACTTGAATGGCTTTGAAACCAGAGCCCTTCTAACCATAATTCAAGAATTTGGGAACAGTAAAGGCCAGAAGAGATGAATGGCCTCACACTGACAAGGGATCTGAGCAGAAGGGATGTCACAGGGCCACAAGGGACAGTTGGGAATTTGCCCTGGTGGGTTGTGGGCCCTACTACTCACAGCCTGACATCAGCCACTTGGAATGCCAGTAATATAACACCCCGGCGACACTCGGGGCTCCTGCCGTACAGCTTTATTGCCCTGCTTCCACTCTCTCTGGTTTATATCGGATTGTGTTTTCCAAAGACAGGCAATAAAGAGGGGAGGAGGGGAAAGGGGATTTATAGCCTGCTAAACTAAACTTCCCTGGGCTTGCTGTCCTCTGTCCCAGCCCTCCTCTTGCTGCCCTGACTGGTGTGGAGGAACAGGGCTTATAGCAAGGTCTCAGGGTGTGAAGGACGAGGCTTGTCAGAGACTACTTTGGTTGTCTTCTTGGGAGGTCAGAGAGCATACATCGGTCATCTACCTACTCAGTTGCTTCAATGCACCAGGCACTGCACCATGCTGGTATGGAAAAGCACACAGGTCTTTCCATTTGCTAATAATCTTGAGCCCAGTGTCAAATGGCATACTTGGAATTTGCCACACAAGGCTCTCGCTGTTTGTGGAACAAGTTAAGACTTAAAAAAAGTCTTAGTACTTCTGCTTCTGTGAAGCAATTGTCATGGTCTCTCCCTCAACAGATTTAATGTGAAGGTTTGACTCACTGCATGTGTGATTTCAAGCATGGTACCATGTGGCCTGGGATCTTTATAACATAGAACCAAGATGGAAGCTTTTAGAACGTGAAGATGAAACAGCTGGCCATGATGAGAACCCCCACTGGTTGTGGCACACTCTGCCACTGGAAATGGGGAAGGATCTGGGACAGGAAGAACCATTTCCACCCAGCAAATACTTGGTGAAATGCTCATCTAAGGCATAAATCCCTAAAAAGAAAGATTTGGGGTTTTTTTAACCTGAGAGGGCTACTCAGAGAAACACTCCTGAAACTCCTGCTATTCATAGTTTTTAAAACATCCAGTCTCTACCAGTATTTTCTGGGAGATGGGATAAATAAATGAAGCTCTTCCCTACAGGGGAAAGTATGGTATGAGGCTAACACAGAATGTGTGCAAAGCAACTTTGTGAAACAAGTCACTGCATTCAAATAAGTGTGGCAGGTAAGTGAGAAGATGGACAAACAGCAGTAAAATGCAAGCACATGCCACAGCATAAACAGTGACATTAGTGTGCCCTAAACAGTGAAATCAGTGTGCCCTGCTATCCTGTGATAAAACTGTTGGGTGTCTCTCAACTGCCTGTCATGGACAGACATTTTAAAGCAGCTCTTACTAGTGTGATCTCACAGGGCGAGGTGCTCCCCTCTGGTCTCTCAATCATGGCTTCCCGATCACCTCCACCTCTGGCAGCTGCCCTCTCTGTGGTGGGTAAGGTGAACACACCAGTGTAGGAACACCATGTAGTGGAAAGGCATTGCCTCAGTTTCTCTGGGGGTGCAGTTCAGCTCACACCACATGGCATGCCAATGACACCAATCAAAGAACCACCCAACATTTAGGTTAGCAAGGTTGTTTTGCCTTTTTAATCTTCCATCATGAACTAAAATGATGTTGTGCTATTAATTGTATTATTAAAAGCCACACAATGGACATGGAGGTTCACTCTCCAGAGGATTTTGCAGTATTACATGTATTACTTTAAGGGAAAACTTGGTTTTAGCTCAGTATGAGGGACTCCTGTATGCAACATGTGAAAAAGAAAGGGAGAATCTCTGTCTGGGTACTGGTCACTTCTCCCATTGCACTTGCAAGCTGAGGCTGTTTTCTCACAGGAAGAGGTGGATTGCTCCCACTTCAGCTTTTCTGCGGTACCAAGTCCTTGTAAATGGTCTCCCTACAGGTCTTGAAAGGAAAACACTACTCAGGCCAGGTCCTTGTGTTTTTTATACTTTCTTATTAGCCATTATAAGGAGAAAAAAAAATAGGGTGAGGGGGGGAAGGAAAATTTGTATATTATATACCTATGATTTCTCTACACCTGTGTACTTACACTACCCCCTTTTTTGTTGCTTACTGGCCTAGAAGTTTGTGCATCTTTGCTTCTGCCCAGTTATCACCTGCCTGAGAGGCCAAAGTCATCATGATGGCATTTCACTATATGGATTCAGAGATAGAAAGGAAAGGGCAAGACTGTCTTTATTCAAAGATACTTCTTTTGCAGATGATGGAGTGGTATTCAGGAAGCTTATGGTACTGAATTAAGTGGAATATCTGTGCGAGGTCAACTTGGAGAGGGAAATCATCATCTGTTAGGAAGAAGCAGAGAAATACACAAAACGCTTGAATGTCCTACAGAACCCACTACTCTTCTGGAGTGTCTGTCCTGACCTCAAACCCTGTGGGATGACATGGGAGCAAACGCACCACTTCATTTCAGCAGTATGTGATCACATTTAAAATACAGCAATTGTATTTTAGGTGCACACGAAACTGTGAGCAGTAAGTTGCTCCTGAAGAGCAGCAGGGCTCTGGAGACTCTACCAAACACAGTTTTCGACTAAGACAATTTAATGTCCAAAGGTGTTTAAGTGGGGAGGGATCTATTTTGTGCTGCTATGGAGAATAGTAAGAGACCTCAGATGTTGTTAGACACTGAAAACTAACCAATATTCATATCAAAATCCAAGCTTCATAAAATTTCAGGGAATGCAACCTTGATGTTCTCTGTGGTGCATCACACATATGGAAGGCTTGCAATTGCATCCAAAACTCAAAAATTCAGTGAAACACAAGCTGAGTATCTAGGATAGGGTCTACATTTTGTTGCAATGATAGGTCATGCTAAATGCAAACGTGCCAGTTACAAGTTAATCTCTGAAGACAATTTCCTTTGTTTTGCAGGTTGGTAAGCAAAGATAACACTGAAATAATTCCAACTTCTTTTAGAAGAGATGCAGCAAAAATTGGTTAAGGATCCACTTTTGCACTTGTTAGTTCCTGGAAGAACAAGTAACTACTCTGGACACTTCTAACTAAATGGTCATTGCCCTATTACTCAGCCTTAACACATCTATTCAGATCTCCTTAAATTCAGAGGAACAGCAAGAGACAAAGGCACCATTTATACTTCAGAATTACAGGTTAAGTCTAAGTGGGAGTTTTGCATGTCCGTCACTGATCATCTCCATGGGAATTCATTTTACTGTTTGTAAGAATGCAAGTGCTCTCCTGGTTTTCAAACATTACTATGGTTTTCTTTTATTCTCATGGAAGTTTCATATTCAACTTCCCTTTTCTTCTGAAAAATTTCTTTTAACACAGACTTCTGCAAAGACACTTGACAAGCACACTGCTCTTTAAACCAGTAAGGAATCTCAAACTCATCTTAAATGCTTCCATGATTCCAAGCCTAGTCTGGCAGTACATCAGTTACAGCACTATGACCTGCCAGGTTTTCAATATGTAAATCCAATATAAACATCTCTCCCACCTTCATGTTTTTTTACTTCCTGATTGACCTGCATTGTATCTAATGCATTTAACAATTACTTCATCTTGAACTAGTTCTGGTGGAATAATGAAAACAAATCCTGGATCCCCTTCCTCCTCTATTTCTGCTGCTTATTAACCCAAGGTGATTTAGGACGTCCTTGAGTCTTATAGCAATTGAAATTTATATTGGGAGCTGTGTGCTTTGGGACATGTGGAAGAGGTTATTTATTCCAAAGAGCCATCCAGCAATGATGATGTCATATATAAAATACCATATCAGCTCTGTTTGCTACCAAATCACTGCCTCAAGTTTCCTATATGTGGTGGCACCTGCTGATAAACAGGGTGCATGTATATGATCAGCATATATATTGCTTCATTCTTATAAATACTTTGTATTAGTTTTCATCCTTTTATTTTTGGCCTTCTTTAAACCCCTGTTAGTAAACTGTTGCAGTTTTATTTACAACAGGCAAATAAAAAATCTACAGTAAACAAGTTTCATCTCAGTCTAAATGCAGCTCACTCATGGCAAGCTAAACCCCCAGGCAGCTCTTTGACTGCTTCATTTGCATGTACAATAACAAATGTCAGAATGTGAATGAAGTGATCCACAATGAGGACATTTTTCTGTAGCATCTTATTCAGATGTTTGAGTTTGAAAAAATTCTGCCTCAGTAGCTGGCATTATTGAGGCCTTTTTCAGAGCTGTTTCAAAAATTCATGGCTTCCTCCTGAGACTACCAGTACTTTGACTTTACTCTTGGTTTTGAGACAACATGCGCTGGTAAAAACTGTCTAAGATAACAAGTAGAGATACTTATTTCACTATGGTTTGTTACAACTTGTTGCTGGGAAGGCTAACTATCCTGTTGAAAAAATGCTGTAGGGCCGTGCATTGCTTTATTAAAATACATATGATTACTGAAGGTGCCATTTTTAATTATGGCACCTTCACTGTTGATTCTTGATTCAAAGAATCACTCTTTTGGCATGTGACTCTGTGAGACTTAAAAACCTATGGGGAAGATTCTTTCTGACTTTGAGTACTGATTCAGATCATTTGTAGTACTGAGCTATTTGTAAGTGGATTGTGACATTCTGAAATATCATATTATGCGTTATTACTTGTAGATGTTGGTGTGCAATATTCCTCACTGTAAATAATTCATAACCTCATAATATGCTGTGAATAGCCCATCTGCAAATCCACCCAAAGTGGGTTAGTTACAGGACTCAGGTGATGTGAATACCATACCCTCACTGGTCACTGAACAGCACATTCCAAGTATGTTATGAACAACTGTACCATTCAGTGTGTGCTTTCTGCAAATATTCAGATATTAAATTCTCCCTCTGTAGCTACAGTGCTATATAACTTGAACACTCACTGGCCTACAGAGTATCCTGCTATGATTAAGTCCATAATTCTTTCAAAATTCTAGGATATGTTTGTAGAAATATTACTCAACACGTAGTTATAAGTACAGGAGTGGGGTTCGCTGCCAGAGAGGTGGTTAGAATATTACTGGGATATAATGAGAGTAATAGGCATGAAATAGTTATTTGCTACCTGGGAGCTTGGAAAGGAAAGAAGATAACAAGTGTAAAGAGGGACCACACTTTCAGCGTAAGGGTGAGGAGGTCCATTCGTGGCGTAGTCTGAAGAACAGTCTGCACTGAGTGCGGATCCACATACTTTCTTGCATGATATCCTGAAAGCAGAAGCGCTACCACTGGTCTTTTTATAATTCTATTTTAATTTACACTAATCTTTCCTTTATATCTCTTTTACTAGGATGCTACAGGCAGTCACATGCTCTAAGCAAGCACATGCTTTTAACATGGTCTTCCCCACACTTTTCTTTGGAAGATCTTACCATTTTTTTCCCCTCAAAATGCATTGCTTAACATTTGCTTTTCTCCATTCCCTTAACTTCAAGCAAAAAAGGCATATTATGTCCCTATAATAGTATAACATCACCTCTAGGGCAGAATTTGGTTCTTAGGAGTTTCTCTCCTACTCCTTTAATTCTTCTCTTTATAGATTTCCCCTATGCTAGTTCCTCATCTGTTACTCCTTCTCTTGCATTCACTTTTTATTTCCTTCATGGATCAGAATCTTTCCTATATCTGCTACAGCCTTCTTAAGGCGTCCGTGTATGGTTAAAGGCTCCTATTAACAACAGAGATTGTTTGTATGACCTAATTAGATTTCCACAGAGACAGCCTTAATAAGTCCTTTTGGTTTTTTGGATTGTCCGCAAAGTAATAGCGCAATGGCAGTGTTCATTTTGCTTGGCTGTATCAGGCCATATATCACATCCTTTTCCTTCCAGTCCTTCAAATAAGCTTGTCTCATTCTTATTTTGGTTTCAAATTATAGATTATAAATTTCACTTCTCTCCACTTTTCCTCTATAATTTGACACCCAGCTGTTGAAACTACTTCAAGTGATTCCCCCTGCCTCAGCATCCACCCCTATTGCTAAGGGTTTCATATGAAAGTCAGCTCCAGCTTTAGGAACAAATGACGTCCCCCAGACCAGCTGTGTCTAATAAAAACCCAGCCTCCAACTCTCACTTCCCTTCCTCAAAAGGATAAAACTGATTTGAAAGTGCTGATGATAAGATACATGGGAATACAAAATCTCCTTCAGTCAACAAACCAAAGCTGTGCACTCTTGACTTCATTGTATCCTAAAGAAATGATGCTGTCAATTCCTCCACTGACCTATAACTAGAAGTTATTATGCTTGCCCTATAGAAAGGATATTTGTTCTTTTAATTTAGCCTTAGTCTGGCTACAGCTATTTTCATTCCTGAAGTGCCATAATGAACACTAGAAAATATGGGTTCCGCTCTAGGCTCCATTAGAATCAATTGGTGTTGTGGAAAACACTTGCTAGTATTGGATGACCACTTGAAACAACATTATAGTAACACTGCAGAGTACCTAAACCAGGAGAACAAGATGACATTTCATTAGGAATGACCCTGCAGTGCCTGTTGCACATGCAGATAGGACTGGTAGGTAGCACGAGCCTATAGTACTTACTCTTACATGCTGGATGTCTGGGTGGATAGACCCAAGTTTGCCTATATGACTGAGTACAGCTGTATCAGAGAGCAGATGTTTCAAGCCACTCCATTGCCTGGGCTGCCAAAAAAGAGAGCAGAGATGATCCTTAAGGCTGAGTGTTCAAAAATCTTCTGTTTCCCTGTCTTTTCCTATCATCAGCCAAAGCAGGGTATTCTGTAATGCTTAGCACTGCAGGCAAAAACACTAACTTGGACCCTTGTTATTTTTGTTGCCCACTGGAGATTTATTCTGTTCAGCATCTCTTAGCTTCTCTAAAAACTTGCATCCCTCCCTCTTTTCACCATTTTCTCTATTCTACCTGGATGGCTTTGGATATTTCTCTAGACATGTTTGATTGAGAACATTTTATGGAACTCTCACATGTGACACATTATTTTAATAAGATTTCTAGTATATCTGAGTCTTGGTCAATTTAGAGTTACCACACTCTTTTTTAGTCCCATTTTATCTTTCAATTCCCAAGTGAAACCAGCAGATACAGGCTGGTCTGAGAAAAGCAGTCCAGAATCTTTTTTAACTTCAGAAGAGGTTTCTTGTTTCAGCTATGGAATGAGGAGACTTAACTACAAATTTAATGCCTTTGTTACTACTATACAGTGTGAAAATTTTGATGACCAAAAGGAATAAATATATCAATGCTCTATTCAAATTCTGAATGAAGGCTGCTCTTTCCCATTCCCACATTTCATTAGGGGTATGGTTCTGTAGATGGAACCCTTCCCTGTAACTGAAAACTGCTTCATTTCAATGAATTCAATGGGAGTCAAGGTCACTTATCACCTTCCAGAGAGTTCTGAAAATGTTATACACATGAACTCTTAATTATACACAGGTGAACAGCCTAGGCAAGACAGCTGGCAAATCATAGGCATTCTCACACCTGCTAACCCACACCCATGGTTCATGTAGTGAGGTTCAGGAACTCTGGAGAGAGAATATCAGCTTGGTTTTGTCCTGCAACTGCTGCCTGCAGAGTATTCCATTCAATGTAATTACAAGTGACTGTAATAATAGGGCCTCTGTACATTCCATTGGAAGACAGTTTCACATCTCATCATTAAGAAATGTTTCTGGTGCTCAGCTAAAACAAAGCAATATCCTCTTATTAATCGAAACTGCAGTCTTGCTTTAGCTTGTGTCATTCTACGTGACTCTGGTTCTTCTTTGGAGGATACAAACCTGCAGTGATGTAGAATAACCCTGTGATAAGGAAAGCAGTACTTTACATGCTAGAAGAAATAAAGTACAGGGACCTGTAGTCATCATTGAAAATCTGCAGAAATGAGTATCTCCTGTAGATGACTGCAAAGCCAGACACGTTGACACAACAGTTCACTATCTTTTGTTCCAGTGCCTATTACGTCTCTTTCCCTCTCACTGCCTCAGAAACCCCTCTCCTTTCTATCAGGAACCCCTCTCCTTTCTATCATTGAAATCAGCCCCCTGGATCTGCTAGGGAATTCCCTCTGATGCAAGGGGGACTTGCAGCTGAAGAGGTTTCACAGATCAGCCCCTCTGCTTTGTGGTACCTCACTGCAAATTTGATTTAGTAAAGTACAAGGATTTGATATTATCATACATAAAATGAGCGCGAGAAGTTGTTCTTTGCAACAGATCCTTCACAGAGGAAGTCTTAGGGTTAATCCTATATACCTAAGACAACAGAACAATCACATTTCAACTGACAGGCAGCATTTTCTGCTGCTGCGTAGAGGCAGCTTTTGGTAGGGGGCATTTTAAGTTTTTTTGTTTGATAAAGTCCAGAACAGTTCATTATGTAATTGGGTTCCAAAACGTTTGCAAGCATGATACCTCAAACAGGACAGTAGCATGCAATGCATGTGTAATCTTCTGCACCCCAAAACCTGGGTATCTCAACTTGTTTTCAAGGTCAGCTACTTCACGTATCTGTCTCCCTTGAGAACTGCGCACAGAAGTCTCTTAATCATAGAATGGTTAATAATCATCTCTGGTCTACAGGAGCTCATCCAAACCAGTGGCTGGAACACTAAGTTTAATATCAATTTGCTTTCAAACAGTTCACCAGTACCACACAGGATTTTCATGCCTCAAACACCAGATTAAAAAGAAATGTTAAGTTCTACACCACAATATTCTAAATCAGTCCTTTGGTTCAAGCACTGCACAGCACCTTTACCTCTTCCTGGGAGTGATATTAGTGATGCTGCCATGGCAGCTGCTGGCATATTATGGCACAATGTTAAACACAGGAAAGATGTTTGGAATTTCTAATGAGAGAATCTGTAAACCTTTTAGTGATTATTCACTGCAACACCCAATATCATTGATCAATGGACAGTGAGTTATTCAATACAGAGCAAGAGACATAAAAATAAGCTTCAGGACAATGTGACTCCCAGGAAGAATTTTTCCATTTCAGGATATAGCCTCAATTACGTCTTGTGGTTTTGCTTTATTTCATTACAGCACACAGTACATGCTGATTTTAGTCCTATGAAATTAATTTATGAGGAATCACCTTGATTCTTTCCCCCTTTCCTCTGAGTTTCCACCTTTATTGTTGTCTGAATGCTCAAGTCTTTCCCTCACCAGTGTAGATGAGGCAGAACTCCCCACAACAGGAACAGAAACCAGGCCCTTTTGTGGTGACAAAATTATCTGGATCACTCCAAGCCAGAAGTGAGCTTAAAAATGCCACAAAGCTAGTTTTGCTTTTGGGGGAAGGAATTGATCCCTATTCTTCTCCAGGGGACACCAATGAAGCTGTCAGTAAAGTTAATGTGCTGTTGCTGGCTTCACCCATGAGTTGGGCCACCGACAGGGCACACTACTGATAGAGCCATCCTCATCTCCTAGCTGAGAATGATCCAGTATTATCCTTTTGCAGGATTTCAATACCATCAGCCAACAGAATGACACTCGGGATTCTCCTTCTGCCACACACGAACATCAACACTACTTCTCCTGTCACTGCAAACATGGCCCCTCCTTCCCTCCCCTCATAGTGGCCTGCATGGGGCCGGGCACAAGGCTACACAGAAACAGAACAACCCTTCCCGGCGCAAGCCGCCCGCCTGCCTGCGGTATCCCTGACATGGGAACGGGCAGAAGTCGTCCCGAACCTGCCTTGAACTGCTCGGGTTTGCTCCTCTCAGCGGGGTCTGCCCCTTCCCTGCCGGACTCGCACCCGCCCGCCCCGGATGAAGGCGGCTTGAGGCGCTCCTGAGGCGCGAAGCTGCACGCGGAGGGGCGGAGGAATACGGAGGCGCCGAGTAGCGGTGAAGAGGCCGGAGCGCGACATGGAGCCGCGGAAGGAGCTGCGGTCGCGGCGCGGCTCTGTTGCGTGGCGCTGTGGAGGATCCTCGGGGGCTGAGGCCTGTTGGTGAGTGAGGAATGGAGGAGAAGCCAGTAAGTTCAAAGCAAATGCGGCTTTTGTGCGTTTGTTGTCTCTGAGGTCTGTGTTCCTGGTGACCTGAAGCATTTGGTTGTGCTTAGAATCAAAAATTAAGCAATTTAATGTTCGTTTCAATGAAAATCCTGAAGGCTTTTTTTTTTTTCCCTCAAAGTCTATTTTTCCATATTATGTTTATTTTTCCTTGGATAGTATTCATCAAAATGCTGTTTTTCTCTTGAAATGTATTCAGCAGATCCAAAGCTTTGGGGTAAAGGTTGGACTTGATGATCTTAAAGGTCTTTTCCAACCTGGTTGATTCTTTCAGCCATATTTTCCTCCTCAATTCCCCTCTTTGTCATCTGCATCCTGAGACAAAATAACCAGAGGACTGGAGCCTTTGGGGGCACATGGCCTCTGCTTTCAGGAAGCAGGGGATATGCACAATCATGTATACATTCTTAGTGTGGCTGTTTAACTCCCATTATTCATAGGGTTGCACAGTGCTGCTCAGGGCTCCGAGGTCTGCGAGACCCGATTTGAAATAAATATTTCTGAAGATGAAATATTAAACAGTGGGAGGCAGATGAGAGGAGCACAGCCCTGAGGAGAAGATGGAGGGCTTGGGAGAGCCAGGTGTGACTGAACACTTTTATTTATAGGAGAAGCCTCACACTCTTATCACATAATCTTTTTGAATCTCAGTTGAAGTAACATCATCCCTTCTATCTGAATTGCCTGCCATTTCAACTGTAAATGAAGTTTAGGTGGGTGTTTATGCATTAACTACAAAGCAGTTGCCACTATAAATAACCTAATACAATAGTAACCCTGAATCTTCTGAGTGGAGCCATAGCTACTGTTTTAAAAGAATCATGTGTCAGCGTAGCTTATAAGGATTTCCTCCCTGAGATAAACTGTGTAAGCAACTTGACTGTTGGTTGTTTTGGGGCTTTTTACTCTTAAATTCATCTATATTAGGGTTGCTAAATAACTGTCTCTACACCTAACCAATACCAGTATTCTCAAGCAACTTTTAGGTTTAGGCAATGTCTTAGTTTTCAATCCTAAACTGTGATTGTGTTCAGTGCTAGCTATGAAAGTGGTCAAAAGACATTGTTTTGGAAAGCTGAATGATCCTCCTTTTGATAGAAGTGGGAACTTTTGACTGAATGTATGACAATGCAATATCCAATTGGAAGCAGGAATGAAAGCTGAAAGCCCGGTGTTTCTTGTGGTTTCATTATCAGCTGGTTTATGGTGAAGCGTTGTTACAAAAGAAACCAAAACTTACACATGGAAATCGTTACAGTTCTCTTTTTTGCCTTAACATTTGGTAAGTATTTCTCTAAGTTGTTACATCAACTGAAATTCATTTAAATTCTTATTCAGACATAGTTGCAAGCTGTGTGAGTTGCTCTAAAGAAAGGCTTGAAAAGATGGTGGAAGTGGGCCCAAATACTTGCTACTCTGTAACTAATATTCCTCCTTTATTCTAATCCTCAAGGTGGGAAATATTGGGGAAAATAAGTACATTAGTAGTGTAGGTGTGAACAGTGTGAAGAGCAGCCCTTGTTTAGGTTCTGTGGACACCACTGGGAATCATTCCAAACAAAAGGATAACACAAATGGTTGTCAAGGTTGGAATGGCGTCTCCAAATGAAGGCCGGCTGATCTGTCAATAGGGAAGTGCCTGCTGGTTTCAGCTTAGTCTATAGCTGAGCATGATGGTTGTGTTCTGGCAATCTCTGGAAGAGCTTGATGTTGATACAGGCTGGTGCCACATGGTTCTTGCTGTGAGCCATGTGCCTGTCAGCTCCAAGGCAGAGCTTTAGCAGTGTCTTATGCCGCATCTCCTGCCATGAGTGCCTTGGAGTAGAATAGGTCCTGTGTGCTCCTGAGCAGGCACTGCTGCTGTACCGAGGCAATCGCTGTGCCCTACAGAGACTCGCATGTTCTCTTGATTATCCAGTGCACTTAAACTTGAGTTATAAGGGTGACCCCAGCCAGTTGGCTGAAAAAATATATTTGACATCATTGAAAATGTATGCTGCTGCTGAAGCATGGATTTTAATTTGAAGAAAACGTCGGCCATAATCTAGCATACATTAAAAAATACATCTTTTTATTTCCATATGGGTCACGTTAAGGAAAATATTAAAAAAAAAAAAAGCCAACCCTATTATATGAAGTCTCATTAAAACAGCCTGGAAAAGTTTAGCCAATTTACAGGCTATACATCTTAATCTCCCCAAATTACAGGAACGATAGAAAAACTAGTGGTTGAGAGGGAAAGCGGGACCAGCAGAACCTGGCTGAGGGCCAAACAATGGATCAAGTAGCCCGTGCTTTCACTTGGCTGCTACCCCTTGTTATTTAAGGAAAAGAAAGGATTTTCAAAGAAAGGCCTGGAAATGGCAAAGTATGGAAGGTACTTCCTTCTCTAGATGCAAACTGAGCCCAAAGGTTGGTTATTTTAGCATGGCTTCTTGCCCCAGCTCTCTAATGTCCAGAAGAGATTTCTGAGAATTCCTGAGAGAAAATGAAGTATCTGCAATTCTATTCTAGGGTAAAATTGGAGGGAAGAGGGGGAGGTAGCCTGGCAAGTGATGAGATTTGGACCCATGCATTGGTAATAAGCCAGAGAATCTCTTTCTCACAGCTGAAGGGGAGAAGGTAATAATTGCACTTTTTTTTCTGCTTGGGTGACTGTTTGGCTGCATTTTTAATTCTGTAGCTGTTAGCAGGCAGATGTTTTAAGCACTCACTGTACCATCCTGAACTGTGTCTGCCAGGGGTGGAATGGATACAGAGATGCTAAAGAATGTGGGGACCAAATGGTCAGAGGCAAAAGGAAGAAAACAGTCAGGTATAAAATGGCAGAGAGGTAATTGTCATCACTAAATTCAGTGCTGAATGTGTGAAAAACTACCTGGTTAACTGCTTTTGCTGCTGATACGCTGCGTTGCAGCAGTCTACTCCAGTGGCAAAACAGGCTGCGTGAAGGGAGCATGGAAAAGTTGGGGAAAATCAAATTTGCCTCTTGTGTTGGTCTAACAGAACAGATGCTGCAGAAAACATTAGAAGGAGATGAAGTGTCCTGATGTGAATTAGTGAATGTGTTAAGAGCCAGAAAGACAAGGAGGAAAAACTACAAGATCTTGAGTGTTCGCAAATCCGTCTGCTCTTAACTAAAGCCAAGGCTGGCTTAATGCATGCATCTGTGAAGAGAGTAGGGTAGAGTAGGTAGAATATGACTGCTGGAAAGGTATTAGGTTGATCTAAAAGAAACATTTTGGTTTTGTAGTATTTTTATAGTGAATAAGAACTCGCCACTGCAGCTCAGACTAAAGATTTATGGCAGAAATCAGTGGTGGTTTCCCCTTGTATGTCTGATAACAGTTGACCAACCTCATCTCTTAGAAAGCTTAGAAAGCACGCTGGTGCTGGCTTTCTGGCTGGCTGGCTACTGAGATAGATGGAGGTGCTCACTGTTTACCTTGCTGCCCTTTCAAGATGAATGTGTCTGTGCTGATATTAACCTGCTGTGCGTTTATTTATTAAGCAAATTACAGATGACTGACAAAGCACTTCTATGCTTTTCGAGGAAGACTTTGACTCTCCGAACTGTCTATTTTATGCTGTCGGTCAGAGTATTTACTGCAGAGGAAGTTGCTGGAGATAAGTATTTTCTGTGCTCCAGCAGGCAGCCTTTCACTATGGTATTCCATGAGCTGGATCTTGAAATCTTCTGCTACTGCTTTCCTATTCCTCAAGCCCTCTGGCCAGGGTTTGCCCCAGTATCAATGTAACAACCAAAGGGAGGGGTTATACATTTTGTGTGGCCAGCTCTGGCTTGTTCCAGGAGTTTCCTGCAGACTTGTTTGCTTGAGGAAACTTACAGCTTGGCAAATGGGTTGAAAAGCCTGCTTTCTTGTGTATTTGAGAGTGTATTTTGCATGTGTGTATGTCTGTTTGCCGTGCCCTACCTATTTCTTCTTTTGCATAGTGCTTTGAAACATTGCCCATAAGGGCTAAGGCAGTTTTTGTGCCTTCGATGTGTAATGGGTCTTACAGTATGTGCATGTGGTAATGTTAATATGGACGTGTCTTGGGGGCAAGTTTGTTAATACAAATAGAGATAATGGCCTTGGCAATATCTTGAAGCATCCTGCTCCATTAAATTATAGACTCTGTGGAGACAAAGAGATTAGGGAAAGCAAGGAAGATTATTTCACAAAACAAAATATCATTGTAATTTGTTAGTCTTAAAAACACTGCAGAATTCGGTGGGAAAAATTAAAGGTCTTTTATACACTGAAGCTCTTACGGCTAGACTTGATGAATGACTAGCTCCGCCTTACTAGCTTTGTCCAAGAAGGCGCAAAGCAGTCTATATTTGTAAAGTCCTATTGTTAAAAATGTTTGTAAGGGCTTAGTGACACGTTTGGGAAAACCCCACAATTCTTGGCTTTGTAGAGGTCTGTTAGGGTAAGTACTAGTGCATATTTTCTCCTGATCAGTTAATCAGGAAAAAATTTCTTTTTTCCATCCCTGTTTTTGTCCATGGCTTGTCTGCAAACAGACCATAGAAATACCAACTATTCAACATCTGTGGATTCCCTTTATCATCTTAAATGCAAATTCTTTGAGACAGGGGCCATGACTTCTTATAATTTCCTAC